>PVJH01011999.1:0-66290 GCA_004026705.1 Nesogale talazaci | reverse complement strand
AAGGAAACGCGGATGTGATTTGGTTCACATTCCTGTACCAAGGTAGAGGCTAAGGATGCCTGCAAGGAAACTCAAGGTGTGACTTGGTTTCCACCCTTTACTAAAGTCCGGTATTAATGCCACCCTAATCCTGCCCACTGGCATATTAGGGAAAATCAACCCAAACTCACTGCCATTGAGTTGGTACCAGGGCTCACAGTAGAGAAGGGAACACCCGCAAAGAACGAGAGCCTAGCCACAAGCTGGGAGTCCAGACTTGTAACACACACATCACATAAGGAATGCAGCTCGGTGTCCGTCTACCTCATTGACGGCCTTCCTCCTTTTTGTTGACTCTCTAGTTTACCAAGGATGATGTCCTTTTCCAGGGATTTGTCTTTCCCAATGACATCTTCAAAGTGTATGAGATGAAGACTTGACCTCTGAATATATTTAGGGTTGTCATCAGGCAGAAACAATTTGACAATAACTAGGTTTATTTGTTTATTTACAGTTTTAAAAATCAGAAATCAAACAACAGACAATTATATAGAACAAAAGACACCAAGGAAAGTATGTGGTCTTTAAAAAGTGCTACATGATTACCTTTTTAATAAAATCATACTATTTCTCTTTTCATGATGTTTAAAATTTTATTTATTTTTGTAAATCATTTTATTGGGGACTTGTAGAGTTCTTATACTAAAAAAAGAAAAGCTTAAACCTGAGGCTCAAGTGGGAAGTAAATGGTTAGGAAACAATGATGGTAACATATGTACAAATATGTTTGATACAATTGATGTATGGATTGTTATAAGAGCTATTTCTTAATAATAGATTAAGTTCTAGATTAATAAAGCCCTTTCAGTTTGTCACAATTTACCTGAAATATGGTAAACTGTGAGCTGCTGATTCATACTTAGAAACTTCTGGTTTAACATAAGTACATTAAAATAAATAATGAAACAGTTGAATAAACATGCTAACATTCTTCATGCTCCCCAAATCCCTTTACCTACAAATACTTAAAGCAACAATCCTAATTGTGGATGAAGCATTTTTGGTTGAGCCAGGAAGAACTCACATACTGCTCTTTGCCCCTCTACTGGCCCGTGTGACTATAGTACTGGTCCCTCCTGGAGCTTCATGTGCTGTGAATTGTGTGTGACTGAGATCACCCAAGGAGAAGACTGGAGCTAAAATGTGGAGACTCTGCCTGCTTTAAAGGGGTGGCCATTGAAAAATAAACTATTTGGCATTCGAGATGTTAAAGATTAGCAATTTTCCGATAGTGTGTGATATAGATTTAGATTTAAGAACATATTAAACTATCCATTTAAGGAATCAACTATTCAATAAGTCTTTTGCAGATAAAAATGCATGTTATTACAATATCTAACTATCATAATATTTGCTTGTCATATGAGTCCACCGAGACGGGAATGTCCTTTCATACTTAACAACTCCAAAGCTTAGTAAGCCAGCACAACCATTTTACTTCTTTCCAACCATTTGAATTCTTTCCATGCTAAATATTAAAGGTGGATCAGTAGGCTATTACAATCATAAAGCACTAAGACACTAAAAACCGCAGGCTGGGGAAGCTCATCTGAACACACAGCACCATGATCCACAGCAAGTGAAGGCGATAGACTGCACACAGACTCGGAACGCTTCCACCCCTGGTTGACATATATCTCTTCTGCTCAGATTTCATTAGCCAAAACATGTGACATAGCCAACCTAACTTCAAGGGGGGTGTGGAAGTTCAATCTTTCCATATGCCTGGAAGTAGAGCAGAATACTTGTGAATACATTATGACATATTTTGCACTTGAACACCTGACAATTCACATTTCTTGGTAAGAAGTCAGAAAACATTCCTGCTCGCTCTCTCTCCAGTTATTTCTCACTAAAGGCTCAAGTCTGGCCCAAACATCTCTACTCAGGCCCAACACCTAAAACACTTCTGAGATAGTAGCTTATGCTACAGAAGAATCCAGTAAGGAATTCTGGCACAAGAATTGGCAGCCTTTCAGAAATCAGGGGAAGATGATTTATGCAGGCAAGGGAGAAAGTGAGGTCTTCTTTTCACAAATATCTTCTGCCCCCAAAGTCTATCAATTTTACATTTTTAGATCCAAAAGACCTTAAAAACATTTTTAATTTAAAAGGTGATGTGGGCTTAGAAATTTCAGAGAGGGCAGAAAGCCATGAACCAATGAACAGTACTCCAGATTAAACTACCTAGAGATCTCTATGTCTTATTATAAAGAATTTCAAACATATCCAAAGGTTATCTGAGTATTTCATATAGGATGTTCTATTGTTTGAAGTTTTGTATTGTTGGGCAGTTTAAGTGGCTATAGGGATTCTTAATAGTGATATAATAAATATTTCTCTTTTGTATATTTATTACATAATAAATATATTATAGTGATATAATTTAAAAGTTTTTATAATGACATAATAAAATGTAATAAAAGGTAAAATATGGGGACTTTTTAAAAGTTCTTGATGCATTATTGTCCCCATGCAAAATCCATAAAGTCCTCACTGTATATTCCTTGCCCCAAGGCAAGAAAAGTGATGGATAAATAGACATGAAAAAAAATGCTAAATGAATGAATGAATACATTGCCCAAAGACTATCCAAAGTAACTTGTACTTTCAAATATAGTGAGGTCCACAAAAAGTTAAGTCTGTCTCATCTTGGTCTGAATCTTTGGCTGGTAATTTATTTCTACCTGATATCCACTGAAAGACTAAGTATAAGAGGATAAGTCCAAAAGTATCAGTATTAAATCACAAAAAATCTTTATTAACAAAACTATTAAAATATGAAGTTAATTGTGGTATATTATCTGGTGCCAATTTGGAACTTGAGAGGACTAAGAGTGAATGGGGTGGATTCTAGTGTGTCAATCAGGTCACAGTCATTGAGGCTTCTGCGTGGGCACGGCTTTCTCCTGAGGATTCTGGGAAATCTGGTGTTTCCTCCTTGAAGGTGAGATCTCTCTCTCTCTCTCTCTCTCTCTCTCTCTCACTCTCTCTCTCTCTCTCTCTCTCTCTCCTCACTTTCTGAGAGACATTGGAGCTGACAAGACACATAGAATTATGCTAATGCCCTGAGCTAGAAAACCACATGACCTATCTTGCTGTAACCGACCTATGAAACCTGAAAAGCTATTGTGGCAGTCATGTACTTATGTTAATTTCATGATTGAGATGTAGGGGTGGTGTCTAGCCTGTTAATCTGGAGATAGCCATTGAGTAGCCAATGAGATCTCTGTGTGGGCATGGCTTTCTCCTAATATGTCTGGGAAATATCATGATATTTCCTGTGTGAAGATGAGAAACTATCTCCCCAGTTGTTGGGAGTTTTAGAGATGATGAATCATGGACAAGACAAGACGGCAGTGTATGAGGAACTGGAGAAGCCACATGGCTTGCCCTGATGGAGCCAGACCTCTGAAACTGGAGAGGCCACGTGGAGATCCCTGTCAGCAATGAGTTGCTTCTACCACTGGATGCTGTTGATGAACCCTGAGTCCTAGAGCCATGAGGAGACCCCTGCCAGTGCCAGGATTCTGCACCTACTGACCTGTGACTTCATGAGTCAGAAGGAGACATTATAGACTAGTATCGAGCTAATATCAGACTTTGACTTTGAACTGAACTGGGTTGGGATGCTTTCTCAGTGTTTCATTCGTTTTGTATATAAACTCTTTCCTTATATCCATATGCGTGTCTATGAAATTTGTTCCTCTAGTCTACCCAGACTAATACAGCCATGTACTGAAATACTTACAATGCCACTGGATCCAAAGACTTTCTACCCACTAGTCTGTGATTGTCCTGCATTTAGCATCATTGCATGTGTTTCGTGAGTCTGAAGGGGACTCTATAATTGGTATTGAACATGGGGGCTAAAATCAGGCTTAAGGGCTTGGACTGGACTGGGTTAGGATGCTTTCTTAATGTATGATGACCCTTTATATGAAACTCTGTCTTATACACATGTGCATAAGACATGTGTGTCTATATGGATTTGTTTCTTTAGTCTACCCAAACTAACATACTAATGTTTCTAAATATATCTTTCTTATAGGTCTATACCCTTTTGAGGATCATATTTCATATTTCCATCTCTCTAACCCTTCCCCTCAAAGAATCTTGTGCTTTGCAATTTACACTGTGTCAAGGTGGCATTTGGGTATCCTTGGAGGGCTTAAGTCATGTTTCTTGGTGATGTTTTTTGATGTGGCGAAACAAAAGAGTGGATGGAGCAAGGTTTCTCAAAAGCATTTTTATAGGAAACTCCTGGTATCCTTGGGGAATGTACAGGCACATTATGGAGAAAGAGGGGGGAAATTATCACTCTGAATTCACTTTTACTAATCTCTCACCAATGCAGTTTTCATATAGTCTTAAGACTTCATCACAGTAAGTCCTCATTATCATCCTGTGACTGCCCAGAAAAGCAATCAAGATTAACCTTTTGAGTCATTGAAAACATTGCCCTCACCTCCTGAGCTAACCTCTCAGCCTTGAAATCAACTGGCCTGGCAGATCACCTCAGAAACAATGTGCTGGCAGGATTTTATTTAGAACACCCTAATAAGACTAAGCCAAATGTATTCTCTAGAAAACTTTTCTGCAACCATCTACTGATCACAGAGATGTGTTTAAACAGACTTTGTTTGGAAAGACCTATACATGTGTGAATTAAAACCCCGGTGGCAATACTTTTTTACTTACGTCAACTTTATTGGGAGCCATTTCCAGAAGACACTGGAAAAATCTGCTGCACAGACTTTTTGAAAATATTCAACCAAAAGATGTCCCTTAGAAGACTTAGGTACACCTGACCCATGCAATGGTATTCTCAATCACCTCATATGCATTAGAAAATTAGATAAAGAATCAGGAAGACCAGAGAAAAATGGACGCATTTCAATTGTGGTGTAGATTAGGACTAGTGAAAGTACCATGAATTGTCAGAAGGACAAACAAAACTGTCTTGGACAAAGTGCAGCCGGAGCACTTCTTTAAACCAAGGACGGTGAACCTTGCCGCTCATGCGTTAATCATGAGATCCGGAGAGACCAGTACAGCGAAAGGTCACTGAAAAAGCAACTGCACAGCAAGACGGATGGGTCACCACACACCTGCAACAGCTGTGGGGCGAGTGTCCGACAAGACAGAGTTTGATTCTTTTGTGCCTCGGATCACTATGAGTCCAACAGGCTCAAGGGCAGCTGACAATAACAACAGCATTTCCTGTGGTGTAGCTGGAATTTGTGTCATCCAATATGATGATTCTTGTCACCTTCACTCCACTCCATTCCACATCTTCCTATTACAGGAGATGCAGAATCCTTAGCATTGTTTATCATCAATTGAAGCCAAAAACAATATAGGACAAAGACAAGGGTGCTTCTTGAAGTTCATGGTACAATGGAATGGGAATGACAATGGAGTTTTTTCACAAATGTTTTGAAGCCCCTCATACTGTTCTGAATTGTCTAGATACACCATTTCTTAGATTATATGAATACTAATAAAAATACCATTGTAGATGCTATCCATATAGGTTCCAAGGAATAATTACTTCAAAGCTGTGGCTAAAATGTTAGAAAATTTGACAAAATGACAAGTATGAAAACACCAGCCAAAACACAAGCAGCAGACCATGCCTGTAGCACAGGTAGAGAAAAACTGTGTGATTCTACATGGCGTTGTAATTGGATAGTGTTGAGGGCTCTGACTGGAGTGCTAATGATGAAGTTTGAAAATTAAGATAGCACTTTAACTGTGTAGGTACGGTATATTGATACCTGTAAACTGGGCTTGCAAAAAATCTTGTTAAAATCACTACATTACTATTAAAAACAATAATGTTCTGTTACATTACTGCACAGAAATGTACAGATAGCATTGAGCCACCACCTCTCACTGTCACCTGGTGTGGTTCAGCCCTTGTCCCGCCACCAATCCGCGACCCCCCCCAACCTCCTCTAGTAAGGTCAATGGCCATTCTCTGGAAGATCATGTATGGAAAGTCATAGATTTGTTTTTTTCTCCCATTCCTTAAAAAAAAATCCCCTGGAATTTACAATTCACTTGATAAGCTTGCTGTGAAAAAAGAAAAATATTCAATAAGCTAACAATATTTATATTTTTCTACTGTCTGGGCAGGAATATATATATCTAGAAATTGTTCTGGATTGAATTGTCTCAAAAAAAATGTTATCTTAAAAGTTCCAATCCCCAGTATTTATGAATAGGACACTTTTTAAAACAAGTTCTTAGAAGATGTCATCAAATATAAATTGGCAGAAGGCCATCATCAAACAGATGAGGCCTAATTCCTTAGGAAGAGTGTCCTGAGAAAAGATGAGAAGAGATGGAGACAGCATCCACAGGCGGGAGTGTGGAGGCAGGAGTGGAGCTAGCCTGCCTGCGTCTGCGATCCGGGAACAAAGGCTGCTCAGATCAGAACCTGGGAGAGCAGACAAGGATCTTCCCGGGGAGCCTTGGAGAGAGTGGGTCCTGCTGGCAGCTGGAGTTGAACTGGCTCCAAACCTGTAAAACAACCAATCAATATCTGTCCTTTGAAACCCCCTTCTTAGTGGCTTATTACAATAGAGAACCGATAAATATGGAGGTGAATTTAAGTAACTGCTGTGTGTCTGACTGATTGTGTACCCATGTGCTTGCATTAAAAACCACTGTAACATCAATTGCATTTTGTCCTGGATTTTATAATCTTCATCTTTCTCACATTAATTCACATAGTCATAAAAACATATAAATAAGGATATAGATATATGATATATCACATATTTCATATATATGGCATAAAGATACTTTTACAACATGGGAATGATGAAGGGTCCATAGGTAGTGTATATAAAGCCTTCGACAAAATCTTTAACTTGCTTAGATTGCTTTTCCCTAAAAATACAAAGTCTGCATGCAGTACTTTAATACAGAGCTTCTATGGCGCAGTCCCTAAATTAAAGCCTTTCATGGAGCTTTTAATAATACAGTCCCACGCTCCTGGAATTATAGGCAAAGTTAAAAATCATTCCTTTTCTGCCTTTCAACAAATTTCAGTTCTCTCCTCTGTGTGCATGTAAATTCTATTAATGCTAATAGAGGCTGTGCACGTGCATGAGGAGTGGAATATATCTCTAAATCACACCTTAATCCTTAGCTCCATAACTGTGGCTCCTGTTCAAATGATACCTGTGTGTCAAACACACACTGTAGGTCTGTTGCTTCCTGTCTGGGTATTAAAATTTATTCATGCCTTTTTAGTAGCTATTACAACATTTTGGCCGACAAATTTTCCTATTATTGTTATACATGTGTTGAGTTTTAACTGGGTGCTAGATGTGACCGTAAACATTCCTGATTTATCAAAATGCAATTAGAATGCAAATTCACTCCCTGACCAGGTTATATTTGTTTTTTTTAAAAAATTGAAATTTTCTGTTGTTTTCCACCTGGTTAAACATATGCAGTAAAAACAGAATGCAAATAAAATAAACACAAGTAACCTGGTCTCTTGTTTCTTTACTGATCCATGGTTATCTTTACCTAATAAAAGCTTTTAATAGATGCATTTTAAAACCCAGCTAAGTGAATTCATAATTGGATTACTTATAGTAAGACATAATTTATTAACCATATTAGCTCTTTGGAGGGGGGAAAAAAGACTAGATAATTTTCCAGTATCTTACAAACAATACTTTTTTGGACCATAAGACACATCTGACCATAAGACTCATCCAGTTTTTAGAGTTGGAAAACGAGAAAAAAATATTCTGAACTAAATAGTACCAGTATAATGACATTTATTGAAATGAAGCAAAATATGGAAATATCTAACAGCGTGAACTCAACAGTGATATTTAGAACCATCATTACTTTCATTAATAAATAAGGGGAAGCGAGCACTGTGCTGGTCATATGACCTGACTGACATGGAGACTCCAGGAGGCGGGACTTCCCTGAACACACAGCAATCCACAGAATGCAAACAGCAGCAGATAGTAAATGGGCACATGGGATCATAAACAAGGGTTCTCAGGTACCACACCTTCAGACCATAAGATGCACCCTCGTTTTCCCCCCACTTTGGTGGGTGGATGGCAGGAGGAGAAGTGTGTCTTATGGTCCAACAAATACAGGAATCCTAAAGGATGTTCCCTAAAAACCATATAATTCTAGCATTAGTTATTTCCCCAGAGGGCTTATGCTTCTCCACCTTGACATTCTTTCTTTCCTTTCCCACCTCCTACAGCATTCCAGGTCAGCCTAAAATGCATCAAATATAGCATGACCAAAATTCATAATGGTAAGGAAAAATTGGACGTTTCCCCCTAACACTTTTCCCCTCTGATTCTGAAACCTATTCCGTTAAATGGTAAACATTTGCCAATTAAATGTAACTCATCCATTCACACTTAAAACTGTGGAAAGTTGGTGAATTTAAAGTTCAAACCTCTGTCATGACTATTTCCACTTTCTCTTTCACTTACTCCCCAGGCTAAAAAGAGACGACAGGGCAAGAGGGGTGCAATGGGGCAGGGCAAATCCCTGTAGGTGCAGGAGGCTTGGTCAAATCTTTTGATTCACATTTAAAGTGTCCTGGGTCTCTGACACAGTCTGAAAGGCAGGGATCAATTGATGGTCAGAAATTCAGATTGTATGGAAATGCGCCATCCCAAGTCCATTTCTTTAGCCCAACTCCCTCCCCCTTCCGAGTCTTTTGCATAGTGACTGAATCCCAATGACAGGGTTTCTCTAGGAGACTTGAGATTTCCCAGGCAATGTCTTGAGCCTTCAGGACTAAGGTGTCTAGAGCCCCTGCCCATAATACTCATTCCCAGGTTTGAATGCCAATCAAGGAATGCCAGGACATTTGTCTCTGGCCTGCCATGCCCTTTCATCTCAACTCCCCCATTGAAAGTATGTTATACTTTCTTTCGTTTCCCCTTCCCTTCTGTGGTACACACTGTGAATTGTCTCCGTCTTCTCCCCAATCCTTTGCTAGCATAATTGGAACTATTATTTGGATGAATCAATTCAGAGCAGTGGCAATTCAATTATTCTGGCAAATGGGTTTGGGGAACGGCCATGAGATGCAAATAGGACAAAGGGAAATGAGGAGTGATATGCTGGGATGTCCAGGAATGTGTGCTGCTCTTACCGAGCCATGAGGTTGGGTGTCTTCTTCCCCCTTGTAGCCTTGGGGTATTACTTACAAGGTCTTGGAGCCTGGACCTGTTGCCTTCATCTTACAACTATGAGAAGGCAGCTGGTGTGCTAAAGAAATGGTTAAGTGCTACGGATCATTGCTTCTCCTTAGACCCTGATGACCCTCAGGGAGCAGAACTTCGGAGCATTCTCAGGGTTCCCAAGGCGAGAATCCATACCATAACCCAGCACCAGAGGTTTCTTCCCAAAGAGCAGCTGGGGGTTCACCTTTCAGATAACACCCAAGGACTGCATGTTGGCCAGCCTACTAAAGAACACAGGAATAAGAAAGAAAGAAAAGAAATCTGGCTCTTAATAATGTTATGGAGACACTGAAATAGTGAGTCATAAACCTAGAATCACCCACCTCAATATGTCCTTTAAGTGAGACCCATATTCATATATCACTCTAAATGAACAGCTTGGGTACAGGAAGTCATCTTGGCTCACCACTTTGTACCTATTGATTGAGCTTTTGATGGGTTGTTATGAATTAATTGATTCATAATACTTGACATGGGACCGATCCTCTCTGGAACCTTCCAAAATCTTCTTTTGCCTCTCTCTCGCCACCTCATCCCCAGACCCCAAGATTCCAAACTCTAGCTATGAGCTGTCCTATTTTCGCGATGAGGCCAAACAGTCGAAAATGTATATAATTTCTGGCAAACAGCAGTGAATAATTTGATGATCACTGCTTCCCCCATTTCTTCCCTCTGTCACCATTTCCTTGGTTCTCTGTTTCTGAAACATTCATGGAACATCTGTGAATGCGGGATGTTTAGACAGAACTTTGACGTCTTTCCTTCCCTCACTGAGGCTCTGTTCCACTTTGTGTGATTCCAATTTTGCCTTCCAACTTATCTATGGTGTTTCTCACTTCTGCCATCATATCTTTATGTTATGTCCTGCCAATGCTCTTTATTCATTGTGTCTTGCTTCAGTGTCATGATTGAAATGGCTTGTCTTACTGATCTGAAAAGCTCCAGGATCCGTTTCTTACTTTGCGGGGTGGAGTTAGGAGGGGCTTATTCTGGATTCTGTTGTAGGTAGGATTTCCCGAGGCTGAAAGAGAGGTGGAGATGGTGCATGGAGCAGAACCCTCAGGAATCAGGAAAGCAACACCAGGCAAACTCAGAAACTGAGTTAGGGCGACGTCACACCCGTGGTCTCAAGCAGCCCCACTGGGGAGCTCTTGAACAGGGATAGTTGTTTTGAGTTTTTTCCCAATTGAGGTAAACCAGGTGTGGGTCGCTACCCATCGCCAACAGACTTACACCCCCAGCATCGCAGCCAGGTCTTGGGTGTGGGTGAGTCCAAGGAAGAGGCTTCTCTCAGCTGTGAGCCGTCAGCGATGCATATCCCCAGCAGCTATGAAAAAGAGTGTCGACCTTGAAGGGAGAAATGGGTGCAACCACGCAGCTTTAACACAGTCTGTCCTGTTCATGATGGATGCTTCGCTCAGTTATTTGTGATCTTTGGTTTTCCGTATTTAAGGGAGAGCTACGTCCAAGGTGTTCAGAAGCTCTGAAGATATGCCGGGGGTTGTCATGATTGAGTCTTACTGTGGAATATCTGGTTGGTTTGTTTCACTGGGCTTCTCAGTTATCTATTCTCTTGATAAGTTAAGTTTCATAAAGAAATCTCTTCTTGCACTGAACCGCCAACATTTTGGCAAGAAGGCTGAAGGCGGAATCTCTGTATTCAGTTTGAAAATAATCATTATTTTTGTTTGGGGTTTTTTGGCATCACTGCCCTCTGGTGGTGGGAGTAGGAGACGCAGCCTTTGCTCCTGTGGAGCCGCTGCTGGAATTGAACCTCCATCTCAGTGGGCCGCAGTCCCGCGCACAACCACTGCGCCACCGCCACCGGGGCTCAGCCTTAATCATTTTTTTTTTTTCTAAGCAAGCTAACCGCAACCTTCCTCTCTGCCTAGTATATGTCAATCCAGAGAACTCTTTTTTTTTTTTTTTTAAATCCCAGTTCTGAAACTAAACATCTACTATTTTGTCAGGTTGGGACGGAGAAGTTGCCCGGCTGGGTAGGGTTAAGAAAAAGAATTGAGGGTTTAACTCTGTTTTACAGAGCCTTGCAACCATTCTATTTTTATCCCCACCTTCACTCCCGTTTCCAGTGGTACCTGGTGACGCCAATTCCTGAACCTTTCGAATACTCTGCACCCTGAATGCTTCTCAGCGTTTCCCCCTGTCAGCAAAGGATGGGCTTTCCAGGTCTGCTGACTCAGTGCCATTCGTTCATCTGCTTCCCAGCTTCCAAAATTTTGTCATTTCTTCTTCTCCCATTTTTATTATCCTCCTGACTGGGTGCTTTTTAAAAAATACTTTTTTACTGTTCATTTCAGGGAATAAAAATAAATTCACGTACTTAATCTCTGGCTCACATAGTCTCATTTTCCCTCTTTCACGTAATTTTCAAATGCTTGATTATTCTTGTGGTTCCAAGGAAAGTAAATGTCTCTTCCAGTCCTCTCTCACTTCAAATCCCAAGGAGGCAATCAATTCTATTACAGCTTTGAATGATCCTGTAAGAGTCCATGTGTATAAAAATAAATATGCATATATACTTTTATGCCCCCCTTCACACAAAAGGCAGCATACATTGAAGAATATCTTGTACCTCCCTGTTTGCATTTAATATTGCTCAAAGCATTTTCCATCTCAAAATAAAACTCTTTGTTTGGGGTTTGATTTTTTTTAAAAGAAAAAAAACAGCACAACAGTTTTCCATTTAATCATCTCTCACTAAGAGACATTTGACTCATTTCCAACTTTTCTATAATCAACCTACAATGAATAGTCTTAAACATAAATAATGTTGCATCTGTACAAGTATATCCCCGGGCTAACTTCCAAGGAACAGAACTGCTGGGTCAAGTTGTATGTGTGCTCATCATGTTGACAGGCATGGCCAAGTGGCCTTCATTGAGGATGCACCAAGTTTTAATCCCAGAAGTGTTAAGAGGGTCTGCATCTTTTTATTTCCTATCACCACATAGCTAAAAGTTGATTATAAACATAATTTAATAGATGAACATTGTTTCGTATAGTTTTTCCTCAGTACACATGAAACCTTTCATATATTTAAGAGATAAATTCATATCCATTTATATGAATTATTTTCCACCCTTCATAATGTAGCTAAACCTCTTATTTAGGAGAAAGACCCGGTCCTTTTGTGAGCATATTTATAGCGAGAAGTTCAAAGACATCATTAAAATACTGTTGGTTATAAATATAACTACAGCATCTACAAAGATATTTTTTTTAAATCATGTTATTGGGGGTGGGCAAAAATCATTTTATTGGGGACTCATACAGCTCTCATCACAATCCATACATCCATTCATTGTGTCAAGCACCTTTGTACATTGGTTGCTATCATCATTTTCAAAACATTTTCTTTCTACCTAAGCCCTTGTATCAGTTCCTCATTTTTCCCTCCTTCCTCCACCCAAAACATACCTCTTGTTACAATTAAAATGTGATATGATTGTCTTTATTAAGAACCATGGAAATTATTCAAATTGATTACCCCTAAGGAGACAAGCTTTCATACAAAAGACCTTGTGTGGAGAGAAGGTCAATAAAACAGTAGTCTAGATTGGAGAACAAAGGAGTCTAGATGCTTGGAACAATTGTTCCATATCTGAGATATGTTGAACATGGTTATAGTGTTGTGCAACCAATGTTGAACTTAGAATCAGAAGGTCAGGTCTATTCGCCAAGGAATCACTGTCAGTTTTGCTCTCTGAATCTGAAAAGCAGAGATAGGAACATTCCCAATAAAAGCAGGAAGAAAGCAGTCATGCAAGTTAAATAAAAAGCCCTTCCCGATTCCCACTCCGAGTAACCCTGCATAGCTGCCCCAGGCTATCCATCTTGATGGGAGAGGGTGGCCTCAAAGAAGCTGGAAGGTTGGAACTGCTTCGCTTTTGGTGAGCGTTCAAGGCTTAATCCTAGAACTTTGACAAGAGGGGGGAAAAGAATATTTGAATAATTATAAAACTATTTTTGTATATAAACAAATAGGAGAGTACTCGAGGCTCAACAAACAAACAAAACTCTGAAGGCACACAAAAGAATATTATAGCATCTAAACAGAAAGAAAGCTTTCTAGAAATGATTTTTTGATTATAAATTCGGATATCTAAAATTTTTTTTAAAATAGGAACCTTTACATCCCAGACAAAAGCTAGTAGGATAAAGAATAAAATATACCAAATTGGTAATACTTCAATACATGAGACCCATGAAAAGATTTCTTCTGCTTTCAGTAAGTAATCTTGAAAATATTTAAAATACACATTACTCTAAAATAAAGAGTGAATCTATAGTTCTATCTCATAGTTGTTTTATTTTTAAAAGCTTGTAACTCAGCAATTCAAGAGCAATTCAGGCCTTCTCTACTTGTACATTTTAATTTTTACTTATGTTATATAAAAATTATTATAGCATAATAAGTACATTTCCATGGATATGAAATATTTTTCAAAAAAGTGTATATCCTTTTAAATATTAAAGATATAATATCATGCAACTGTCATAAGAAATGTAGCGCTCCCTTCAAAGCTGTCTTTTAATTGTAGCAATAGGTCCCCCTGGTGGAACTTTAAAGTATATTTTGTCCTACTTTTCTCCTTCCAAATCACGATTTTAATTTGAACCGTTCAATTAAGCACACTCTTGTTTAAAGAAATGCAAAGAGAAAGGTTTAAGAGATAAACTGGCTGATTAAATAAGGAGGTTAGAAGGCTAGCCCTTCCACCCAAGAATTTATACTTGATACTTTCACTACTGCAACAATCAAAACCCTTCCTCCAAAAATCTATTGATGCATGATTTTAAAATTGAATATTAAACATATTGGAGTTTTAACAATTAAACTCATAGATTAAAATAACCCCGCTAATGATTTCTCTTACTGGCTTATGTCTTCTAAGTTTTGTATGGACTGGAAAGCACATGGCAATTACCAAATTGACGAAGCAAGAGATTTTATTCCTGGGTCACAGGGGATGCCAGCCTAACAACTGAGGTCTCCTGGAACAAGTGACCCCCCCCTGCACAAATGAAACAGATCTTGATCTGGAAGGAGGGCACATCGCCCCATCGATTTCATCCGTGAATGCTTCCCCAGAAGCAGCAGCACGTTCCCTCCCCTCACTCTTCATAAGGACAGCACAAGCCCGGCATGGACTCATTCCGTTGTACAGAGGTTTGCCATGCATCCACACCAACTTGTTGTTCGGTACCTAGCAACAACAAAGACCCATCTAAGACTCACTTCTATCCTGTTGATTCTGACACATAGTGACCTTAAATTGACCGTATGGGACACAGCAGAACTATTCCTTTGGATTTCTGAAAGATTAAAATCCTTACAGGCACAGACAGCCTCAACTTTCTCCAGTACAGCAAACCTCGAAATGAACCTAGGTTTTGAATAATTAGTTGTTCACTGCCATTATTGCCTGCTAACTACAGAGGTGGGGTGAACTCAACCAGTTGCTCTACAGAGGAAAGGCCTGTCTGCAAAACCCTCTGGTGACCCTTTTCCTCTGTTACACGAAGTCACTGTAACTTTACGATTATGCTTGGGTGAACTTCCTCCATAAGATGGGATGGGTAAACTCACAGCCACTTGTTGGGAGAACAAAGGAGGCTGTGCACTGGTCCTGTAAAGATTGACAGCCCTGCCAATCCTATAGCAGGTCATGATGAGTTGGAATCTACTCAATGGGTGTGCTATGGTGCTATGGTGCGGTGTGGTGCGGTGCCGCATATGGGAGCTGGGGGTGGTATGGTGGGGTGGGGTGTGCAAAGATGCCTGGAAGAGCTCCTGGTAGCATAGTGGGTTACAAAGGGACAGCAGTTCAAACCTGTCACTCACTCCACCGAAGGTGAGTCTGTCTGCTCAGAAATCTAACGGGAGAATTCAACTCTATCTTAAAAGGTGACTAGGAGTCAGAATGAACCCCACAGCAGTGTTTTTCAATCATGCTGGAAAGTTTCTTATGTGGTACATAGGTTTGTGCTTGATTAATAACCTAAAGGTTGGTGACTCAAACGCACCAAACAATATTTTTGTTAAGAATATTGTCAACTGGTAGAGCTTGATGCAAGTCAATATAGCCGAGAGGAATTACTAAAACCCAAATGAAGGCTGAATATGATAGTGGGACAAAAGGAAAATAAAAGGAAATAGGAAGCAAAGGTCTAAATTCAGGCATGGACATATTCAAATACATTTTTATATGAAAATGGGGAAGTAAATCTATGTACACATATTTATAGGTTGTGTAATAAGGTAGCAGATAGACATTGGGTCTCTAATCAAGTACTTCCTCAGTGTAAGAACATTTTGTTCTATTAACCTGGCATTCCATTATGCTTACCTTCCCGACATGATCGTTGAAGACTAAGGGGGCGCATAAGCAAATGTGGTGGAGAAAGCTGATGGTGCCCAGCTATCAAAAGACATAGCATCTGGCGTCTTAAAGACTTGAAGATAAACAAGCAGCCATCTAGCTCAGAAGCAACAAACCCCACGTGGAGGAAGCACACCAGCCTGTGTTGATGGGATCAGGTGTCGGGCATCTAAGACTCAGAATAAAACCATACCCAAGGTATTTGAGAGGGAAGGTGGCAGAGTATATGGAGTGGAGACCCAATGCCCATCTGTAGACAAGTAGACATCCCCTCACAGAAGGGTCACAGGGAAGAGATGAGCCAGTCAGGGTGTGCAGTAAAGCACCGATGAAACACAACTTTCCTCCAGTTCTTTGGTGTTTCCTTCACCTACTATCAGGAACTCAATTCTACCTTAAAAATTGGATTAGACCAAAACATGCACACTGTTACAGATAAGAGCCCAAACGGAGGGAATCCAGGATAGATGAACCCCTCCAGGCCAACAAGAAGAGTTGCAGGAGGATTACCAGAGGGTTTGGGGAAAAGGGGGAATCAATCACAAGGGTCAACTAGAACCCTCTCCCAGGGGGATAAGTAACAGAAAAGTGGGTGAGGGGCAATGGAGGATAGTGCAAGATATGGAAAAATAATCTATAACTTATCAAGGGTTTGTGAGTGAGGGCAGGTTGGGAAGGGAGGGGGAAGAAACAGGGAGCGGATATCAGGGGCTTAAGCATTTTCAAGTGAATGCTTTGAAAATGATGGTGGCAGCATATGTGCAAGTGAGCTTGACACACTGGAAGAATGTATGAGATATGTAAGAGCTCCAAATAAAGGTATTTTTTAAATCATTTCATTGTGAATGAGGGGGAGTAAAGTGGAGACCCAAACCCATCTGTAGGCAACTGGGCATCACCTTATAGAAGAGTCTTGAGAAAATGAGTCAGTCAGGGTGCAGTATATCACCAATGAAACAAACAACTTTCCTCTAGTTCTTTAATGCTTCCTTCCATCCCCCCTATACCCTCCCCGGTATCATAACCCAATTCTACCCTACAAATATGGCTAGACCAGAGCATGTACACGGGTACAGATAAGAGCGGGAAACACAGGGTATCCAGAACAGATAAACCCCTCAAGACCAATATTGAGAGTAGCTATATCAGCAGGGGAAAGGGAAGAGTGGGGATGGGGGGAACCAATCACAATGATCTGCACAGAACCCCCTCCCAGGGGGATGGACAACAGAAAAGTTGGTGAAGGGAGACATTGGTCAGTGTAAGACATGGAAAAATAATAATAATTTATAAATTATCAAGGGTTCATGAGGAAGGGAGGGAAGGAGAGGGAGGGGGAAAATGAGACGCTGATATCAAGGGTTCAAGTAGAAAGAAAATATATCGAGAATGATGATGATAATAAATGTACAAATGTGCTAGGACTCAATGGATGGATGGATAGATGGTGATGACAGTTGTATGAGTCCTGGAAAAACTTTAAAAAAATTAAAAAAAAGAATATTGCCAAAAAGCAATCCTAGGAAGCAGTTCTATTCTGACACATCTGGGTTTGCCACAAGTCAGAACTGACTACACAGCAAGAATTTTTTGTACAGCTTTTTGTTTTACCTTGTTTGATAGTGCACTCTAGTCTACCCAGATGCACCTCGGGGAACAGGCCTAGTGATCTACTTCTGAAAAATCAGCTACTGAGTTACTGTCTCTATATATTTTCCTACCCTGAATTTCATATATAGAAAATCATACAAGACACAAACAGAAAGCAGACAAACAAAAATGATGTCTAGACAAAAGAGAGAAAAACTTCAAAAAAGCAGAAAATATTGAAAACTGAAACAAATTTAAAATGAGTTCAAAGGAGGATCAAAGAATAAAGTATTTTAAACTTTCTAACCATTTTAACCTAACCACATCAACCATCATTGCCTTTACAATGCTCTCCGTCTGATGGCACGGCTATTCACTCCCCTCAACTAAGGTCAGAAGGAATTTACCAGAGGTTTAAAACATCCATGTGATGATGCCACAAGTGGATTTGGGGCTTCCACTGTCATCCGTACCCTGCTGCAAACCAGGTGTTCATGATTTAAGCTCTGATACGATTCCCTCATCCAGATTTAGGTTTGATTATTTACAATGTTTGGATTACACGAGATGGTGTTCTTCCATGTGAACTTAGTTGACATCTCACTTAGATGACTGTTTGCTTTAAGATAGAAGTCTCCAGATGCTATTCCGTCTAGCCAGGTACCAGGCACAATCGAGTTCCTTCATCACACTTTTCTATAACACCCATCTCTTCCCATATGTGAGTATCACGTAGGGCCATGGCATAAGAACTAATTTTTCTTAGATTAGAACAGAACTAAGTGTGAGCCCCAAATTCCATATATGCCTCTGGTTCATTTTAGAGACATCATTATCATTTTAGATTGAGAAAGAGAGCATAATAAATCACACCCTGAGACAAGGTCACTGTTGATAAGGTCACTAATTTAGCCAATGGTATGCAATTTAAAGCATTGCTGAGAAAAGGAAATTATACAAGTACATGACAGCTTCAGATCCTAAAACATAAATTGTTGACGTGTCCATAATAAACTTAGGTGAGGGCTGAGCCCCGGTGGCGTAGTGATTGTGCGCGGGACTGCGGCCCACTGGGATGGAGGTTCAATTCCAGCTCCACGGAGCAAAGGCTGGGCCTCCTACTCCCACCACCTGAGGGCAGTGATGCCAAAAAAAAAAAACAAAACAATAAACTTAGGTGATTGTAAATTATTTACACAAACAATGGGTTGGCAAACAATAGGCAAAACTTACAATAACACTCATTCACTAAAGCAGAACAAGACCTACCAGACTAATACACGTTATAAGAACGCAAGGATAGCATTAAAATAGTCAATCTGTGGTAGCACCACACCATCATTCACTGGGTACCCTCAAAGCAAGAGACTCAAACCAAAAGTATAGTGACTTCCAATTCCATAACCTAGAGGTGACAGTCATCTGCTGCTTTTCACACTAGCACAGTTTAGCCTTAAGTCCAAGGAAGTCCAAGTCAGTTCCTTAAATCCACTACATGTGAGTTTGAAGGAGATTCCAATTCCCTTGAAGGAGATTCCAATTCCCTTTGTTTGTTTGTTTGTTTTGGAGCTGCTGCTGGAATTAAACCTCCATACCAGTGGGCCGCAGTCCCACGCACAACCACTATGCCACCGGGGCTCAGCCCCTCACTTGGGGTTTTTAAACCAAATCTTTCAAGTGTGGTCTATAAGAGATGGTGTGCACCTTGAAAGGACAGAGTATAAATTCCAGTAGGCTATAGTATACAATCTGGATCACAAAGGCCTGGACAGAAACTGGGTCAAAAAATATTTAATTACAATCATAGCATGAGAGTATACGTCCCCTTGGGTTTTATGTAAATAACATTAACATTTGGGGGTCTTTTACTGATGGGAGATGGTTCCACCTGGTTTACCGCGTAACAGAAATAAAATTGCTTTCTCTGAGACATATATGTCCCTTTGCACCATCTAGAAATAAACCTGACTTTAATTTCAAGTTTGATTCACTTTATCACTCTGGTACATCTGCTGATTTGGGGTGACTTAGCACATGCTTTATTTCAGCAACTGAATGGTCTTCTGCCCCTCCCTCCTCCCCCACCCGTGGTACTTACATAGTCTGGTGTAAGTTTGAGGTTTGGGAGTATAGGGGTAGAATCTGGCCTGTCAATTGGAATATAGCCAATGGGGCCTCTGTGTGGGCATGGCCCTCTCCTGAGGATTATGGGAACTGCTGTTATTTCCTCCTTGAAGGCTGGAGGTGATCTTTCTGCATTGGGCATCATTACATGTGTTTCATGAGTCTGAAGAGGACTTTATGGATTGGTGTTGGACATATGGTCTAATATTGGATTTACAGTCTTACTCTAGGCTGGGATGTTTTCTCAATATTCAATTGTTCTTGTATGTAAGGCTTTTGTAAATCATTTTATTGGGGGTGCACAACTCTCATCACAATCCATATGTCCATCCATATGTCAAGCACATTTGTACATTTGTTGCCATCATGATTCTCAAAATATTTTTTCTACTTGAGCCCTTGGTATCAGCTCCTCATTTTTTTACCCTCCCTCACTCTAACACCCTCCCTCATGAACTCTTAATAATTTATAAATTATTACTATTATTGCATGTCTTGCACTGTCCAATGTCTCCCTTCACCCACTTTTCTCTTGTCCGTCCTCCAGGAAGGGGATTGTAGGTAGGTCATTGTGATCAGTTATCCCTTTCTCCCCCACCTTCCTTGTATCGCTAACGCTCATGATGGACCTGAGGGGGTTATCTGTCCTGAATTCCCTGTGTTTCCAGCTATTATCGGGACCCATGTACATGCTCTGGTCTAGCTATATTCACAAGGTAGAATTGGGATCATGAAATTGGGGTGATGGGGAAGCCTTAGACGAAAGCTGCAGGTTTCGTTGCTGCTACACTGCACCTTAACTGGCTCATCTCCTCCCTGTAACCTTTCTGTAAGGGGATGTCCAGTTGACTACAGAAGGGCTTTAGGTTCCCAAACTGCTTTCCCCCTCATTCACAATGATATGGGTTTTTTTGCTCCTTTTTGGCTGATTCTTGATCCCTTGAACACTTCATGATCACACAGTTGGTGTGCTTCTTCCATGTGGGCTTTGTTGCTTCTCAGCTAAAGGACCACTTGTTTATCTTCAAGCATCTAAGAACCCAGATGCTCTATCTTTTGATAGGCAGGCAATCAACTTTCCTCACCACATTTGCTTATGAACCGTCTTTGTCTTCAGCTATCTTGTTGGGAAGGTGAGCACCATGGAATGCCAGGTTAGTAGAACAATGCGTTAGTCTGGGTAGACTAGAGAAACAAATTCATAAACACGCATATGTGTGTGAGAGAGTTTTTACAACATGTAACTTTACATCAAGAAAACATCCCACCTAGTTCAGCTCAAGGTTGTAAGTCTGATATTAGCCCATCTGTCCAATACCAATCAATAACATCCTTTTCAGACTCACAAAACACCTACAAGGATACCAAATACAGGACAACAATCCAGTGAGTAGAAAGTCTTTTTGTCCCGTGGTGTTGTAAGCATCTCAAGGCTGGCAGGAGTCTCCACCTGGCTTCGCTCTAGGTCCAGGCTTCTGGCCACATCAGGGAAGGTGCATGCAGCGGCTCCTCAGAGAGGTCGTCCGGGAACCAGCTTTGTCAGTTGAGTGTCTGCAAGGGAGCCAGCGTTGTCAGTAGAAAGTCTCCAAGGAAGTGAACCGAGAGAGATCCTGTCCCTCACCTCCAAGAAGGAAGCACCACACTTCCCAGAATTCTCAGAGGAGGAGACCTTGCCCACACAGAGGTTTCACTGACTATCACCAGATTGACAGGCTAGACTCCATCCCTACACTCTTCATCCTCAAACTGACACCGGATTTGGTGACTGCCACAAACTATTCTTGCATTGAGGAACTACTTGAGTGGAGACCCAATGTCCATCTGCTACCTTAATAATAAGCCTATAAATAAATATATGTACAAAGATCTATCTCCCCATGTCATATTAAAATATATTTACATATGTTCATAGCTGTATTTAAACCTCAGTAAATGCCCTTTGCCTCCTAGTTCTTTCCTGTATTTCCTTTTACTTTCCTCTTGTCTCACTATCATGTTCAGCCTTTATTTGGGTTTCAGTAATTCCTCTCGATTACATTGCCACTGATCAAGCAAGCCCTACAAGGTCTCCTATACTCTCCTCACCATCGATTTTGGATCACTTACTGTTCCCTTGTCCCTGAGTTTGATAAACCTCTTTCTTATACATATATAAGTGCTATGAATTTCTTTCTCTAGTCTACCCACCCCCACCCCCATCTGGAGATCCTGACTGCAGGTGAAGTGAGGTCTCCTGTGTAGAAGTGGTCTTTAAGATATACATGCAAAAGGGGTGATCTATGGTTCTTGGGCACTGGACAGGCTATCTCGTTTCTTAGGAAATCTGATTAGATTACATGACTTTGCGAGCATAAACCTGCATTTGTCAGGTTGTCTATTCTTACAGTACTGAACTCTTGCTGTTTTTCCTTTTGTGATTGGCTAACTTCACTCAGCAGAATGGTTTCTAGGTCCATCCATGTTTTGAAGTGTTTCACGGTGTGGTAGTCACATAGTCTAGTGTCAATTTGAGACTTAGAGTGAAGGGGTGGAATTTATATGTCAGTCACATCACGTGATGGCGTTATTTTGAGATGCTAAGGAGATGAACTTTCAGAAGGCAGGACACCAACTCACTCCCTGGGAAACAATGCTGCTGGCCAGACACATGGTGCTATGCTAGAGACCTGGAACTGAAGGAGCCACGTGGATACCTTTGCCAGCGCTGAGTTGTCTACAATACCACTGGATCCACAAGACTTCCCACCCACTGACTGTGATCTGCCTGCATTCGGGGCCATTGCATGTGTACTGCATTGGATGACTCTGCTGCACAAGACCTCTTTTAAGTGTGGGGTGGGGGCGGGGAGAGCAAAGATGTTATTTGGGGACTAAGGTGTGCTGACCCAAGCCATGGCATCTTTAATAACTTCACAAGCATATAAACATTGGACAGTGGATAGCGAAGCCTGCAGAAGAATCAATGCATTTGAATTATGGTCCTGGCAAAGAATATTTAAACTTTCATGAACTGCCAAAAGAAGCAGCAAAGCCTTCTTGGAAGTAGTCAGAATACTCCTTAAAGATAAGGATGGCAAAACTTTGTCTCCTGTACTTTCGACATGTTGTTAGGAGACCTAGAGAAGGACATCACGCTTGGTAAAGAAGTGGGGCAGTGAAAAAGAAGAACTTCAAAACAGTGGTGGCGCTGAAGGACTCAACATTAGGAACAATTATGAGGGTAGCAGAGAACTAGGAAGATTGTTCTATTGCACACGGGGTTGCTTCGAGTCAGAACCAACTTAAAGGCTTATAACAGCAGCTGCAACCAGCACCGACTAGTGGCGCTTCCGTCTCAAGTGTCTGAGCACCCGCTCTGCCTAACCTTTTCTCCATGCTTCCAACTTCTAGTAACACCTATACTCTACGAGTGCAAGTTCGTCATGCTAACCACAGAACCAACGTAAGATCACTTTACACTGGGTTCAAAGACCTACTTACACTATTTCTCCTACTTGGACTCTAGCTAATATGAGATTTTTCAGAGAAACTGGAATGGGGTAACATTTTTTATTCTTTTTTTAATTTACCTCTGTATTTTTCTACTAGTTATGTAATTTACCTCCTATCTCATATGTTTCTTAAGACTATTATGCCTACTTCACATATCTTCAGAACATTGTACATAGTTTCTTTGAAGAGTATACCACGATATAGTTACAGTCAACTGATGCTCAATAAGGATTCACTAGGGAATAGGTCTCTTGAACGATGCTGGGGAAAATGGATTACACATGCAGAAAAATTAAAAATTTGCACCATATAAAAAGATTAAAAATGGATCAAGGACCTAAATGTCAAATCTAAAACCATAAAATTCTTCAAAGAAAATTAAAACATATAAAGGATTTAGTGTCAGATAAAAAAAGAGGAGTACAAGCAACAGAATACATGATGGAAAAATTATTTCATAGAAGTTAAATATACTTTCTCAGTAGGAGCAAAAATATGAAAAATCTTATCTGCTAATGGTCTAATATTTTTGGTCTGATATTTTTAGAGTAATAAAACTTCTATTAATTTAATAATAAAGGTAACTCCATTAAAAAATAAGCAAAGTACTTCAATAAATATTTCACCAGAGGAGAGTTAACAAGTGCTTGAAAAATTGTTTAAGCAAGGGGAGCAGAGCAAAAAAGTCCCCAGGTAATACCAAAAATAGACTGTGGGGCCAGGGTGTGGCACCCCATCAGACTTGACCAGAAAACACTCCTAAAGGCCAACAGACCTTGAAATATTTATAGACTTTTCATTTTTTGTCATTGGTTTTTTTTTTTATTTTGTTGCTTGGTTTTTCTGTATTGTTTTTGTGCATATTATTGTCTCTGCATGTCTATCTAGATAAAATAGGTGGAATAAACAATCTGGAGGTAAAAACAACGGAACCAACAGTTCGGGGGGAACACTGGTAAGGGGAAAGGAAGTGGGTGTTAACAAACCCAGGGATAAGGGGAAAACAAGTGATCTAAAATCAATGGCAGGGAGGGTGTAGGAGGTCTGATATGGTTTGATCAAGGGCAATATAACCAAGAGGAATTACTGAAACCCAAATGAAGTCTTAATATAATACTGGGACCAAGAGGTAAAAAAGAAATCAGAGAATCCACTCAAGTACTCCCTCAATGCGAAAACATTGTTCTATTAAATTGAACACTCCACGATGTTCATCTTCTTGACATGAATGCTGTTGACAAATTTGTGCAAAAGCAAATGTGAAGAAAGCTGATGGTGCCTGGCTATCAAAAGATAAAGCATCTGGGGGGTCTTAAAGACTTGAAGGGTAAACAAGCAACCATCTATCTGAGAAGCAAAAACACCCACGTCGAAGCAGCAAACCAACCTGTGTTATGAGGTGTCAAAGAGATCAGGTATCAGGCATCAAAGAACACCCCCATTGTGAATGGGGGTGGGGTGCAGATCGGAGATCCAAAGTCCATCCTTAGACAACTGAGCATCCCCTTATAGAAGGGTTGTGGAGAGAAGATGAGCTAGTCAGGGTGGAGTATAGCACCAATGAAGATGAAACAAACAACTTTCCTCTAGTTCTTTAATGCTTCATCCCCAACCCCCCACTAATATGACCTGATGTTTATCTTGCAAATAAGGCTAGACCAGAGACAGCATGTACATGGGTACAGATAAGAGCTGGCAACATGGGGAATCCAGGACAGAAAACCCCTCAGGACCAATATTGAAAGTACCCATACCAGGAAGGTAAGGGGCAGGTGGAGGGGGGAAAGGGGGAAACTGATCTACATTTAACCCCATCCCAACAGAAAAGTGGGTGAAGGGAAACATCAGACAATGAAAAAATAAATTATAAATTATCAAGGTTTCATGAGTGAGGGTGGGGGTGGGGAGAAATGAGAAACTGATACCAAGTACTCAAGTAGAAAAGGATTTGAAAATGATGGTAACAAATGTACCAACAAAATAAAATTTTTAGGAAATAAAAACTCTTCAGTATCACTGTTGCTGTTAGGGATCATATGTTGTGTCCAGGGCCCATAGCAACCTTATGCATAGAACTTGGCACTGTCCAGTCCTGTACCTTACTCACAATTGTTCCTATGCCAGAAACCATTCCTTACTGAGGGCCTTCCTTTTTCCACACCTCACAATACTCTCAAAAACTCCAGGGTCTCGTCTCTCCTAACATCTCCAAAGTATGTGAGACCAAGTCTCTCCATCTTTGTCTCTAAGGAGCACACTGGCTGTACTTCTCCCAAGACAGACATTCTTTCGCTTTGGCAGCCCATGGTATTTTCAGTATTCTTCACCAGCACAATTCACATGCATCCTTTTTCCAGTCTTCCTTGCTCAGTGTCCAACTTTCACATGATGTGAAGTGAATGAAAATAACATGGCTTGAGTCAGGTGAATTTAAGTCCTTAAAGTAATATCCTTTCTTTCCAACTAAAGAGTGTTAAAAACAAAAAACAAGAAACATTGCCACTGAATTATTCTTACTCATTCTAAGTCTGTATAGAAATCTATTGTGTTTCTGAATCCCAACAAATTGACAGCAGTGGTCCTTTCTGACTTCAGATGGCATTCCTAATGTAAGGTCATTACCACAGGTATCTGGATCAACTACATTTTAAAGCTGTTAGAGGGTTCTATGAGTCTTACATAGTAACAATCAAAACCAAATGAAAACAGGTTGCTCTACATAGCAACCATATAAGACAGAGTAAAACTTCCCCACAGGGACAATCTTCACAGAAACAGATGACATACCTTTCTCCTGTGGAGCAGCTAATTGGTTTGAGCTGCTGACCTTTAAGTTCATAGTCAAGTGCTTAAATGCTGAGCAACCAGAAACCCTTTTCTAGAACTTGCCACATATTAAGGTTAATAAATGTGATTTTGTTTTCCTCCTCACATTACCTATGATCAGACCTCAAATTGGCTCTGATTGCTTCTTTAGAAAGGAGTTCTATCCAGGACAGGAAAGCCCCTCGGGCCCAATAATGAGAGTAGGTAAAGTGGAGGAAGGAAGGGGAACTGATCACAATGATCTGCATATACCGTAAGCCCCTCCCTGAGGGACAGACAACAGGAAAGTGGGTGAAGGGTGACATTGGTCAGTGTAAGACATGGAAAAAATAATAATTTATAAATTATCAAGGATTCTGGGGGAGGAGAGAAAATGAGGGCTCAAGTGGAAAGAAAATATTTTGAGAATAATGATGGCAACAAACATACAAACATGATTAGACACAATGGGTGGATGTATGGATTGTGAGAAGAGTTGTACAAGTCAGCAAAATTATTTTTAAAATAATTTTAGAAGTCTTTACAAGATGAAAAAGAAAAGGAAATTCTGTTGACTTTTGAAAATGTTAAAGGAAAACAATCCTAGACAACAAATCTCACATTATGAAAGCACAATGGGGTCCCGGAGAAGTAGTGCTCCCATAAATTGAAGAGGAGCATTGCTACTCTGCTACCCTCCTCTAAGGTACCCTCTATTCATGAAAGGTCGCTGCATGATGAAAATGAAAATTGTCTGATTTAAAATATGGAGGAACGTGTATCAGAGCTATGCTTTCTTCAGTTATTCAATCTATAAACTGAACTAATCAAAAAAGCTAGACTATATGAAGGAAAACACAGCATTCGGATTAAAGGTAAGCTCATGAATAACCTGCAATGTACAGATGATACACCTTGCTTGCTGAAAGTGAACTTGAAGAATCTTACTCATGAAGATTAATAACCGAAGCTTTTTGTAAGGATTGCACCTCATCGTATGGAACATAGGACCCAACTATCACCGCCCAATGGCAGCCTTCAGAGAGCCTCGACGAGTCAGGTGGACTGGTTCTTGTGGGAATGACTTAAGTCTTGTCCATCTCTGAGTCAGAGCCAGAGGGATGTACTGACCAAACCTGGGTCCCAGAGCCTGACATTAAGGCCGATACACCTGGACTTTCTGTCGAGAAACTTAAGGATAACTAATTCAAGCGAGGTGCTGTACTCAGGAGATCCAGGTTCAGAAACAGACGGCAGAACGGCTCCAAAGATAACTACACGGAGCTGCTCCAGCAACTGAGACAGCCATGAGGAACTCTTGAGTTTGTGACAGAGCCAATTCAGCCCTACCTCGGTCCATCGGGGGACGCCCACCAGAGCGAGTCCACTGCCCCATGAGATTGTCGCAGGCCTTCATCTCTGGATTCAAGGGCTCTGCGAGCACAGCCATCATCACAGAGGAGCACGGCGCCACGTGGACTGACGGCCGCTACTTCCTCCAGGCCACCAAGCAGATGGACAGCAATGGGACACTCATGAAGATGGGTCTGAAGGACACCCAGACTCACTTCCATATGATTTATCTCCCATGAACCTCATATTCCCAACTAATATTCAAGGCAGAACAGCCCACCAATAGCTAAAAAATCTGTCTGTTTCCCATCAATGTTTCCCTATTATAGGTAAAACACAACCCTTACTTGTTGCCGTAGCTTACAATTCTCTATTTTTACCACTGTGAAATTTAAGTGACTGACAATCTTAGCAGTTCAAATTTCTAAAATTTAAATCCTTCAACTCTGTCAAGAAATTTGGTGATGCAAACTCTTCATTCAATTAGTTTAGGAGGGTCTCCAGATTTTACTGTCATAGCTGACGTTTAGATACTAAATGAGAAACAGAATGTAATATATGAGGGTAAACGGATCTATATGTACAATACTCCTCTAAAAATGGAAAGAGGAATCATGCCCACACTGAGTCATCTGGTGGTGAAAGACAGAATGTCAAACTAAATGTAATCTTATGCAGAAGAAAAGTATGCTACCCTACTGCTATTTGTATTTCAAGTTTTGTTTCAGAAACTAGTAAAAAAAAAAAAAAAGGGAGAGAGAGTGAGAGTTAAGAAAGACACCCCTGAGAGTCAATAAATATTAGGAATCAAAATATATTTACTAAACTCTAAAATACTATCAAGTATTTTATTAATTAAAGCTTGAAAAACTTGTACACCAAATGTGACTACTAATGTTATTAAAAACCCTCAAAAAAGAATCTGTATCACATGATTTAATTGTTGAAACTTTATATAAAAGCTATACTATAAATACAAAACTGAACTATTTGCTTACTAACAACACCGTTTTTACAAAGAAACTTAAGAGTAGTAAAATACAAATACATAAGATGCTTATTTTTGGTCTTTTGGGAACAAAGTTGCCTTCTGTTTTACATGGCTCCAGGCACAAAAATAGTTAAGATGGTAACTGCAACCTTCGTAGTGGTTCTTCTTATAATCATTTAAATGTCTCCAGTCATAATGGCAATGAACTCCTCTTGATTAACTAGAATGGGGGGAAAAGAGTTTAATAGTCAGAAATACAAGTATTTGTTCAGGAAATACTATTACTATGTTATGCTAAAAAATGTATTTTTTTTTAGTAGTAGTATTCAGGATTCTTAATAAATCAAGAAATGGCTCTTTGTTTTTTTCTTTTTGCTAGCAAGTTATAAACACCCCTACAAAAACATGTTTATAAACTCTATGAATACAGAAACCTATAAAATGTAACAAAGAGCATATCATTTAGTATTCTGTAGTACCAACTGGGGAACAGATATGAGTTATAAAAAAATTCAAACAGTGATGATATTTGCACACATATGGTAGCACAAGTTTGTAATTTTTAATTTCTCAGACGGTGAAACAATCATCTTTATAATGTTTATTCTACTAGTTCACTTAAAAAAATCCTTTTTAACCATGAATATATCATGCATATAACAGGATTCTAAAAATGAAAATACCCCACACAGAAGCACAATAGCCAGCCTGGCCACAATGTTTAATGTCTAGGCAATAGACATCAAACAGGGGGAAAAAACACACATATCACTGTGCGCACACATCCCCAAGACGCCCACTGAGGACATGTGGGAGCATAAGCAAGAGTGGTGAAGAAAGCTGATGGTGCCCAGCTATCAAAAGATATACCATCTGGGGTCTTAAAGGCTTGAGCATACACAAGCAGCCATCTAGCTCAGAAGCAACAAAACCACCATAAAACAAGCTCACTTGCCTGTGTGATCATGAGGTGCTGAAACAATCAGGTATCAGGCATCAAAGAACAAAATTCAAAATCAATGGACCAATTGACCCCCGATAGCGCTGAAGATAAATGAATACAGAGGCAAACAGAGCAGAAGAAACGATGGTGCCTGCTACCAAATGATTGAATGCCTGGAGTCTCAAAAGACTTGAAGATAATCGAGTCGCCATTCAGCACAGAAACAGCAAAGCCCACATGGAAGAGGCGCACCAGCATGTGTGATCAAGAGGGCCATAGGGAGTAGGTATCGAGCATCAAAGAACAAGAATCACATCATCACAAATGAGGGGGAGATCAGGGTGGGGACCTAAGGCCCACTGGTAGGTAATTGGCTGCCCCTTTACAGGGGAGCCACGGGGAGGCGACAGACCAGACAAGGGGCAGTCGGGCAGTGATGATGCATACAAGTTTCCTCTAGTTCCTGAAACCTTCCTCCCCCCAACCATCATGGCTCCAACTCTACCTTACAAATCCAGATGGTTAGGAGAAGGTACACTAGTAGAAAGGGGAGCTGGAGATAATGGGGAAACCAAGACGGATGAGCCCCTTCAGGCCAGTGGTTAAGATTGGAGCTGCTGGAAGGGTGGAAATAAGGTGGGGTAGAGAGACGGAGCCAACTGCAAGGATATACACATAAGCTCTTATTTGAAGGATGGGCATCAGGGGAGGGGGCTGGGGGAGAGGTCGGGCAGTGTAAGATACAACAGAACAATAATAATTTATAAAATATGGAGGGTTGATGGGGAAGAGAGAACAGGAAAGAGGGCAAGGGATGGAAAAGCTGATACCAAGGGCTCAAAGGAAAAGGAGGATGTTTGGAGAATGATAACAGTAGCGAACATGCGAAGGTGCTTGGCACAGTATGTTTATTTATATATTGTGAAAAATGATGTATGATTCCTTAATAAAATGATTTTTAATAAAAAATTAAAATATATTTGCATTAGAAAAATGAAATTGTTTTCTTAAATGTATATAGATATAGATTTTAAAGAATAAACTAAAACCAGATATGCTTATTTAAAAACAAAATTATCAATGGAATAAAAATGATACATAAAATTCATCATAATTGTAAACGTAACAGCAACTAGTATAGATCTAAGAAATATTCATTACTCATAAAAACTAGGAATTCTCCTACTCCCACCACCGGAAAGCAGTGATGCCCAAAAAAAACCCCAAAAAACTAGGAATTCATCAAAATGATAAAATTCCATAAAAATTTTGACTCTATAAACCATATGCTAAAGGGAGCAACCTAATAATAATAATCTTATTAAGTGTAATTTTAAAATCAGCACGCACACAACATATGTGCACTCACACTGATTACTAGTCAATGTGTTCAAATGAATGCTTCCTTTCTGCAAAACAGATGAGGCCATTAGCTCCATGGTTTTGTACATACCTTCACAAGGCAGAATTCAAGTTTGATAAGTGCTAAGTTTGATATTGTTAAAGAAAATTTCCCTGAGAAATTAAAAAACCCAGATATTCCCATTCCTAGTACTGACAAAAAACAGTAATGCATCTCATTTTTTTCCTCTGAGAGCAGTGAATTACTGTCAATTAATCTTTCTAGTTGCTTTTAACTCTTGAAAACCCTAAATATAGATATAGAAACACTCTATTGACTCAAACATATTTTAAGTGCCTAGAGAATGCCTTGTACTACCAGGTATTCTACAATACACTACGATTATCATTTAGAATAACTCTAAGTTGAAATGAGGACGATTTTAGATATTACAAAATTACTGTTTAATTTTCTCAAGTGTGACAATGGCACTATTGCTATGAAAGAAAACATTCTTAGTAGATACATGCTAAAATATTAAGGGGTCAATTATCAGAATAAATGTAAATTATTTTCAAATGTTCGCAATTATATAAACTGTAGATATCACAAATATTGTAAAATGTCAACAATTATTTAACCTAGGTGCAAGATGCAAATGGTGATCGCTGTACTATTTTTCTCTGAGGATATTCATAAAGAGAAGCTAGAAAAACTAAACCAATTTAAAATAGTACCAAAATGTATAAGGAATTTTTGTATATACCAGTTTAAAAAACTATATAGAAAGGGCTGAGCCCCGATAGCATAGTGGTTGTGCGTGGGACTGCGGCCCACTGGGATGCAGGTTCAATTCCAGCAGCGGCTCCACAGGAGCAAAGGCTGGGTCTCCTACTCCCACCACCAGAAGACAGTGATGCCCCCCAAAAAACAAGCAAACAAAACATACAGAAAATGTCTCAGTAATGTTAGTCATTCTTTTATACATGATATAGGCATCTAATACAGTATAATTATTAAAATAAAAATCACATATCAGTATATTGAAAAAAAAGGCTTTTTAATGGGAAAAATTACTATTGTTAAGTAAAGATAGTTGGATTCAAACGACTTGATTTAGCATGAGTTGGAATAAAAGCTGTACTGTGAAAGCACAATATGGACACAGTTAAAGAAAAAATACAGTAGTGAACGCCTAGCACGCTCAGCTGTGAAGAGGTAAGGAGAATGAGCTATCCAGATCTGTTAGAAAACCATGAATCAATGTATTTTATATTACATATCTACCAGAAACTTTTAAACAGTATGATGAATATTCCTTTGTAATTAAATAAGACACATTTGAGTATCTTATGAAAGTTATGGCTTTTTTCTCCTCACACAAAAAAATAAATGTAAATAAGTAAAATGTTTATATAATATAACCTATGTGGACATGAATCGAAGAACCTTTCATTTAGTCAACTTATGGCATGAGACCAAACAGGAAGAGTATGTTCTTGAAAAAATAACATAAAAGCAGCCTTATAATTTGATGATAACAAGAAAAGCCATAAATAATATTGTGAAACCTGAAAAATGCTAGGCTTATTAGAGATGACCTATTTTTCCTCAATCTATAAAATCTTAATTGGATTTCATGTTAAGCTGCATTTAGAAGGAGTTTCTAAAACCACTGAAATGTTGAGTGTGTGTATCCATGTAAATTTTTATTTAAAATTGTCATAGAATCTCTAAAACATTTTGAAAGCTAATTCACTATTTCAAATCTGCAAACAAAATTCTAAGTCTGAAATTTGAAAGAAGGGGCAAAGGTTGCTGAAAAAATTGAGCTAATTTTTTCACTATCAAAAGGCCCTTAAAATAATTTTTAAAAGAATCGATAATGTCTATGGTAGTTACATAATCTGGTGTCAATTTGAGAGGATTATGAGTGAAGGAGTGGAGTCTGCCTGTCAATCAAGATATAACCAATAAGGCCTCTGTGTGTGTGGGCATGGTCTTCTCCTGAGAATTGAGAACTCCTCTATTTCTTCCTTGGAGGCAGGAAGACACTTCTCTCTCTTGGTTCACTCCCTTGGAAACTCTCTACTGACAAGACTCATTGTCTGAGAGACCCGCTACTGATAAGACATGTGATTCCATCCTGAGAGCTGGAGAAGCCACATGGACCTACCCTGAATCAACCAGAAAAGCCACCATAGAGGCCCTGCCAGCGCTGAGATGCTTACAATGCCACTTGATCCACAGGACTTCCAACCTACTGGCCTGTGACTCTCCTGCAATTGGCATCATTGCATGTACTTCGTGAGTTTGAAAAGGACTTTATAAATTGGTATCGGACATTTGGGCTAATGTTGAACTTAAGGACTTGATCTGGACCGGGCTGGTACATTTCCTCAATATTCAAATGTTCTTGTATACAAGCCTCTTTTTTGGGGGGGGGGCCTCACTACCCTCTGGTGGGAATAGGAGGCCCAGTCTTGCTCCTGGAGAGCTGCTGTTAGATTTGAACTGCCAAGCCAGTGGGTCGCAGTCCTGCACACAACCAGTAGGCCACCCGGGCTCAGCCCACAAACCTACTTTTATATACATATGTCTATGATTTTGTTTCTCTAGTCTACCCAGAATAAAACAATTGCTTTGTGTACATTGTTTTATAACCTTTTCTATCAATAGTGTCTATATTATCGAATTCCTATTCCTAATAAATCTAGCACAAATTTAGCATAAAGTGTGTATTGAATCAAATAAGTATGACACTTCAACTTTTTCTACACTGCCTTCTTTAACAAAATTTACATAAATCAACCATTAAACAAAAATAAAGAAATCTGAAGAACTAAGTAGATTAAGTACCTCAGAGACCATCTGGTTTCAAAGAGGAGGAAACAAATTTTAGCATCTGAAGTGCCATTTGAATATTTTGCTAACACATTGCTTCTCATAATAGCATGTACTTTTTAAAAAATTCATAAACATAGAAGTCTAGTTAATATTTTACTTTAGTGCTTAAGAGACAGCACGATGTTATGGTTAAACCAAATTATAGTTGTCTGATTTGGGGTTCTGTCTCTGCTGTACTTAAAAAGGCAGTTTCAAAAAGGTTGTGCAAAATATGCATTATCTTTTTTTAATATGCATTATAAATTTAAATCCCATTTTTCCACAAACTTTTCAAAGTCTCCTCATATTTATCAGTAAAATAACTTAGACCGAGTTAGTAATCTCTCACAATTTGAATTTCCAGATCTATAAATGCAATTGTCCTATGCATGTAAAGGTATAATATTATAACTACACCTCACAGAAGCTATATTAAAAAATGAACACAATGGGTAGTGCCCACAACCACCAGGGGCAGTGATGCCAACAAACAAAACAAAACAAATAAAAAATGAACACAAAATCTGCACTGGAACATGTAAAGTATAGCATTTAATATACCAAACATACCCCCGCCCCTCCCCACTACCATTCTCAGTTCTATTTTACAAATCTGGCTAGCCAGAAAACACATCAGTACAGATAAGAGCTCTGAACATATGGAATTCAACAGTTAAACCCCTCAGGGACAGGAGTGGGAGTAATCATATCATGAGGGTACAGAGATGGTTGGGAAGGGCATCACAAGGTTGGATATAGAGCCCCCACCCCCAAAGGGGATGAATAACATAAATGTGGGGGAATGGAGACAATGGACAGCATGATACAAAATAAAAATTGATGAAGGATTCACGAGGGTGGGAGGGGGAAAAAAGAAGAGCTTATACCAAGGACTCAAGTAGAAAATGTCTGGGTAACAACGAGGACAACAAATGTACAAATATGCTTGATACAGCTGATGTACGGAATGTTGTAAGAACTGTTAAGAGCCCCTATAAAATGATTTACAACAACAAAAAAGGAAACACAGTCTCGGAAACCCACAAGGGAGTTGCTAGGAATCAGCACTCACTCAATGGCTAGGAATCAGCACTCACTCAATGGCAGTGAGAGTTCAGTACAAATTTTAAATATATATATATGTATGTATGTGTGTGTGTGTGTGAACTCGTTCATAAAACTGATCTTTCAGCGCTTATGTAGCAAACATTACTAAAATATCTATGAAGTATACATATCATGATTTCCTGTACCATTAAAGAGAATGTCTTTAGAGAAGAGTTTCCTTAAAGATGGTAATAATCTGCAGGACACTTGCAGAGGCAGAGGTGAGTGAGAGTGTCGCTGGGGTTACAAGTCGATAGTGTGTTCATTTAGTCGCTAACCAAAATGTCTGAGGTTTAAGTTCACCCAGAAGCATAGTGGAAGAAGAGCCTGATAATCTGAAAACCCGGCACAGCACGATCTCCTCTGACATATAAGGACTTACCACAAGCTGGAGTCAACTGACAGCAACTGGTTTTGGTGTCCCCCACCCTCACCCCAGAACGAAGAGAAAAGCAAAAAAAAACCTAGTGTTCTAAGGACAAATATTTGAGTGATGATTCAGGAAATCATTTCTCTTTCCTCAGACTTTATTCCTGCTTGTTGGTTTTGTTTATTTAATATAACTACCTGCAAAGAGTCAGCATAAAGTATCACAGAAAAAAAGTTTTACAACGCTCATTTCCACAGAAAAATCAGAAAGCATAGTAACACAACTTCAACTACAATGTACAGTCTGAATTATTATTTAGTTGCTATTGTCTGACCTCCTTATTAAAGTATGCTAGTATTCCCAAGAGCCTAGAAATCTATGTCCAAAAATCAGCCATTGAAAGCAGTATGAATCAGTAAGTTGGCATGTTTCGTGCAAGAGAGTGGCATCACCATGAGTCAAAGGTTGACTGGGGATGACAATGGATGCGGGGCTGGCCCCAATTCCAACTATGTGCCTCACCCCCTCCACCCGCCCCCAAAGAATTCACTACAGAGGGCAGCACTGAAGCTACAACTGGGGAAGAGGGGCACATCTAATTAGAGCACACAGGAGAAACAAAGAGGGATGGAGAGTGAGATGAACACATCCGGGCCTACCAAGCTCCGAGGATGTTGCACAGAGAGGACCATAGGGCCCGCCCCACCACGAGACATGACATCCCTCACTGAATCGTAACGCTACAGGGAACAACCCCGGAGACACAGTGCGGGAATTATGCTTGATTTGTCCCCATCTCACTGGGACGAAACACCAAGGGCATGCAGCAGAGCAGCAAGGGGAGCAAAGTGATGAAATCCCCAGGGAATACCAAAACTACACTTTGGAGACAAGAGTGTGGCACCCAACAAACTCTACAGGAAAATACTTCTAAAGGTCAAAAAACAGACCTAGAACTATTTACAGGCTTTTCATTTTTTGTCATTGGCTTTTTGTTATTTTGGTTTTGGTTTTTGTTATCGTTTTGTTGGTTTTGTCTTCCTTTGTTTTATTTGGCTTTGCCTGGTTTTTCGCTTATCTGCATATCTATCTAGAAAAGATAGGCAGGATAAATAATTCAGAGATGAAAAGAAAGAACCCAAAAGAGGAGGTGGGAGAAAGGAAGAAGGTGCAAAGGGCAAGCAACCCAGGGATAAGTGAACTAGAATCAATGGAGTGAAAGATGTATGATGGCTAGCGGGGCTTAATCAAAGGCAAGGTAACAGCAAGGAATTACAAAACCCAAATAAATGTCAAGTAAGATGGAGGATTAAGAGGAAAGTAAAAGGAAATAAAGGAAGAACCAGACAGCAAAGGACATTTATAGAGGTCTAAATAAAGACATGTACATAAGTATATATAAAGATATGGAAACAAATTTATGTCCTTATATCTATATGTTAAGAACTAAGGCACCAGATGGACATTGGTTCTCAATTCAAGTACTCTCTCAACACAAGAACACTGTGTTCTAATAATCTGGCATTCTATGATGCTCACCTTCCCAACACAATCACTGAAAAAAAAAAATGGATGCATACCAAATGTGAAAAAAGTTGGTGTGCTCAGCTATCAAAAGATATAGCATCTGGGGTCTGAAGGGCTTGCACATAAACAAGCAGTCATCTAGTGAGACGCAACAGAGCCCACACGAAAGAAGCACACCAGTCTGTGTGATCATGTAAGCTATCAGCCATCTAAGGCCCGGAACAAATTCATACCAATATGAAGGGAAGTGGTGGCCCAAAGTCCACCTGTAGACAATTGCATATCCCCAAAAGGTCACGGAGAAGAGATGGCCCTGTCAGCGTGCGATACAGACACACACTTTCCTCTGGTTCTTTAATGCTTTCTCCCCCACCCCCCACCCCACTATCAAGACCTCAATTCCACCTTACATATTAGATTAGACCAGAACATACACACTGCTACCGATAAGAACCCACAACACAGGGAATCCAGGAGAGATAAACCCCTCAGGGCCAACAATCAGAATAGAGATTCCAGGAGGATTAGGGGAGGGTGGAGGGAGAAAAGGGAAACCCATCACAAGGATCAACATATAACCCTCTCCCAGGGGGACAAACATGAATTAAGTGGGTGAAGAGTAACGGAGGTCGATGTAAGATATGAAAATAATAATCTATAACTTATCAAGGGTTCATGAGAGAGGGAGGGTAGAAGAGGGAGGGAGGGAAATGCGCTGATACCGAGGGTTCAGGTAGAAAGAAAATGCGTTGAAAATGATGATGTCAACATATGTACGAATGTTCTTGACACAATGGATGAATAGTATGGATTGTGATAAGAAACTTAAGCGCCTCCAATAAAAGGCTAATAGATTAAAAAAATAGCTAATGGATTATTTCCATCAATTTTTGAAGCCCTCTCAAGTTTGATATTTGGGTGTTGTCATGCTGAGCTGCTAACTGGAGAGGCCTTGTGAGCTAGCTCTACACAATCGGCCACTCCAAACTCCTCGGAGCACAGTTCTCCTCTGACACACATGGGGGTGGGTTTGCTATGAGTTGAAATCAACTGGACAGTATCTGTTTTTATAAATATGCATAGCTCGTACTGTTCCTTTATATAGCCCTGTTGCAGGCTTTAAGTCAACATGATTGTGCCATCCACTGTGTTCACGAAAATGTGGAGAAAAGCAAAATGAATACAGAGGAAAACAAAACAACACCAGCTTACATTTACTTAATGCCATCACCTTCAAAATCTTCAAGCAATACAACCATGCTGGACAGTCGTATTACAATCTAATTTTTACAAAGGGAAAAACTGAGACTCAAAAGTGTTGAAAATCTACTCAAAATTAGATAGCAATAAAACAAAAAAATCATCTATTCAAAGCCAAAAGATAAACAAACCAAGGCAATACCATCAACTTTACCCGACCCAGCAGAGTAAACTACCCCCTTGAGATTTCGGAGTCTATAAATCTTTACAGAAGAGTAATTGATGGGTTTGATCTGCTTGTGCTAGCAGTCCAGTGCACAGCCTGCTAATACATGAGGGCTCCTTTTAATTCAAAGCCAGGTCTACGTAATTTCACAGCCACAAGACTTTCTGAAACTGTCCTTTCCTGCTGTACAATTCCATACATTTTTTTTGGTGGTGGGGGGGGGGGCATTACTGCCCTCTGGTGGGAGTGGGAGGCCCAGCCTTGCTCCTGGAGAGCTGCTGCTGGATTTGAACTGCCAAATCAGTGGGCCGCAGTCCCGCATTCAGCCACCACGCCACCAGGGCTCAGCCCCCATACATCTTTTAGATTCTCAAAAATTCATCAACTCCTAAGTATACCATGTTGCAGGTGTTTTTCTTCGTGGGTGCCACTGACTCTGTTCTGACTCACAGTGACCCTCCTACGTACAACAGAGGGTAACACTGCCAGATCCAGGTCATCTGCACAATAGTTCTATGTCTGAGGTTCTTGTTGCAGCCAATGTGTCAAGTCTTCCTCTTTTCCACTGTCCCTTAGCATTAGCAAACATGATGCCCTTCCTTGTCCAAGGATGATCTGGCCTGATAACATCCAAAGTACATGTGACCATGTCTCAACATCTTGCCTCTCAGGAGCACCCTGGTTACACTTCTTCTGAGAGCCATGCTTGTTCTTTTGGCAGACTGTGGTATTTTCAATATTCTTCACCAACACCATAGCTCAAATGGAATGACTTTTCTTGAGTTTCTTTATTCAATCAATGTCCAACTGTCCTCTACATGTGAGCCAATTGAAAAGACAAAAACACTATGGCTTAAGTCAGGTGCTTTTAGTCCTCAAAGTAACATCCATGTTTTTTAATGCTTTAAAATGGTCTTGTGCAGCAAATATACTCAATACAATGAGTATACCTTGTGAAACTTTCCAGAACTATGTACCAATTGTGGATCCAATATGAAATTCTTGAAAATTTCAATCCTTTCTCCATTTATTATGAAGTTATTTATGGTGTATTTCTAAGGGTTTTTTTCTTTCTGTACATTGAGTTGTAATTCTTTGTTTTACTGCAATCCTTGATTTTCATCAGCAAGTGCTCCAAGTCCTCCTCACTTTCAACAAACAAGATTATATCATCTGCATATCTGCATAATCCTGATACCGTAATCTTCTTCATATAATCCATCTTTTCAGATTATTTGTCCGGCAACCCTGACGAAAATCTTTGATGATCTTATATACTTATTTATTTAGTTTTTTAAAAGATTATTTTTGTTTCTGATTTTAAATTATGCAGTATTGTTCTGGTCATACAACTGCCTCTTGACCCATGTACAAATTCCTCATGTGGACAATGAAGTGTTTTGGGATTCGCAGTCTTCTCGAGGCTATCCAGAGTTCAAGACCAACAAAGTTGAAGGCCTTTGCATAGTTAATGAAACACATGTTAACACCTTTCTCATATCCACTACTTTCAGCTAAGATCCCTCAGATGTCAGCAATGATATCTTCTGTTCTATATCCTTTTCTGAATCCAGCCTTAAACTGACAGCTCCCTGTCAAAGTACTGCTGTAACTGTTATTGGATAATCCTCTGTAAAATTTTAAATGCATGTGTTATCAAGGTTATTGTTCTATAATTTGTACTTTCTGCTGGGTCACTCGTCTTTGGAATGGGTACAGATACAAATCTCTCCTAGTCAGTTGGTCAAATGGTTGTCTCCCAAAATCTTACTATAAATGAGTGCTTCCAGTGCTTCCTCAGCTTGGTGAAACATTGTAATTGGTCACTGCAATTCCTGTAACTTTGTTTTTTGCTGATGCTTTCAATGCAGCTTGAATTTCTTCCTTCAGCACCACTGGTTCTTGCTTATAGACTACCTGAAATTGGTGAAATGTTGCCTAGTTCTTTTTAGTACACTACTCTGTGTATTCTTTCCAACTTCTTAGGATGTTCCCTACATCACTAAGCAATTTTCCCATAGTATCTTTCAATATTGAAATTCAAGGATTGACTTTTTCCTTTAGTTTTTTTCAATTCAGTGACCTCCAAACGAGAGTAAAACCCCTTCTGTGGGCTTCTAAAACTGTAAATCGTTACAGAATAGAAAGCCCCATAGGAAGGCTTGGAGTTTCAAACTGCTAATCTTGAGGTTATCAGGCTAACATATACCCCATACCACCACCAGGCCCATAATAACACAAAACCAAATCTCACTGTCATCAAGTCAATTCCAAATCAGCATCCCTTATGCAGCTTTGAGAGAGCTTAGTATACAATTTGGGAGGAAAGGCATGTACGCAGTAGAAAGCAGATTTTTAAGATATTTTAAAAACTTATTCTTCTATATGGCACAGGTCCTGAATAGATGTCACATAATTCACATCAAAAGACACTATTAAAGGGTGATCAATTGGGTCACCACAAGTGGGTCTTGGGTTCCCACCCTGCTCTCCCCCTCATTCATAGTGATGTGATTCTTGTTCTTTGATGCTTGATACCTGCTCCCTTCAACCCCTCTTGATCACACAGGCTGGTGTGCTTCTTCCATGTGGGCTTTGCTGCTTCTGAACTAAATGGCCACTCATTTAACTTCAAGCCTTTAAAACCCCAGACACTTTATCATTTGGTAGCTGGGCACCATTCATTTCCTGCACTCTGCCTCTGTACTCATTTGTCTTCAGCCATCATACCGGGAGGATGGGCACATATTGATTTCAATTTTTGTTCTTCGATGTCTGGTACCTGATTCTTTCAACACCTCATGGTCGCACAGGCTGGTGTGCTTCTTTTGTGGTGGACTTTATTGCTCCTGAGGCTAGATGGTTGCTTGTTTATACTCAAGCCTTTAAGACCCCAGACACTATATCTTTTGATAGCGGGGCACCACTAGCTTTCTTCACCACTCTTGGTCATGATCCCACATGTCCTCAGTGGACACCTGAGGAAGGTGTGCACACAGTAATGTTTTTTTCCTGTTAGATGCCTGCAACCTAATCCTTTCAACACCTCGTGGCCACACTGGCTGATGTGCTTCTTCTGTGTGGGCATGGCCACTCCTCAGCTAGATGGTCTTTTGTTACAGGGGAGTCGCAGGGAGGAGACAGACCAGTCAAGGTGCAGTGAGGCAGCAATGAAGCATACAACTTTCCTCTAGTTCCTAGAGGCTCCCTCCCCCCAACTCTCATGGTCCCAACACTACCTTACAAATCCAGCTGGACTGGAGAAGGTACACTGGTAGAAATGGGAGCTGGACATATGAGGAACCCAGGGCAGATGAGCCCCTCGGGGCCAGTGGTGAGACTGGAGTTACCAGATGGGTGGAGAGAAAGTGGGAAAGAGAGACGGGGCCAACTATAAGGATCTACACATAACCTCCTATCTGGAAGCTAGACATCGGAGGAGTGGGGAGATGTCGGGTAGTGTAAGATATGACAGAACAATAATATTGAGGGTTAGTGGGGGAGGGTGAGCAGGGACAGAGGGGAAAGGATGGGAAACTGATATCAAGGGCTCAAGTGGAGAAGCGGATATTTGGAGAATGATAATGGCAGCAGACAAGTGAAGGTGCCTGGCACAATATATGTATTTATGTATTGTGAAAAACAAACGATGTATAAGCCCCCAATAAAATGATTTTAATAATAAAAAAAAAGAGCAAAGAACTCTTCTGAGAAGGGTTTAAGAGATAAAAGCATTACCTTCAGAAGTATATAAACCTAGATGGAGGCTTTGCTGACAACAGGAGCATCAGATTTTAATATTGTTTTATGTAATAAAGAATTCTAGACTCTTGTGTCAAGAAAAAAGATACTATTAAGGAAGACTTCTGGGAAAAAGAATGATTAACATTTTAGTGGACATATGAAAGGGAGGGGGTATTGAGAAATAAGTATGTCACTCTAGGAACAAATTTTAAAAAGTCATGGCCTAAAAAAAATGTTTTCAGGATAAGGTGTTTTGTCAAAGAATACACATACATACACACACATATAAAGGGTTAATGTAGAAAAATGAGAGTACAATGGGAAATAAAACCATGTACTTAAAGGTAAGGCAGATGTTCAGCTTAATTATACAGACATAAAAATGTTTGGAGGGAAAAAAATTTTAAAGTTATCAAGGGTTCATGAGGGAGAAAGGATGGGGATAGGGAAAAATGAGCTGATTGATACTAAGGGTTCAAGTAAAAAAATGTTTTGAAAATGATGATGGCAACATATGTACTAATGTGCTTGACACAATGGATGTAGATATGGATTGTGATAAAAGCTGTGAGAGTGGTTGAGCCCCGGTGGCATAGTGGTTGAGTGTGGGACTGCAGCCCATTGGCTTGGGCCAGCACCAGAAAGGCTGGGCCTCCCACTCCCACCACAGGGCAGTGATGCTCCCCCCACAAAAAATACAACAAAACAAAACAAAACAAAAAGCTGGAAGAGCCCCCAATAAAATGACTTTTTTTTAAGTTTAAACAGGGAAATATCAGACCTATGTTTTAGGTACAAAAGCTATCATTAAAATGAAGAGCAGAGGGCTGAGCCCCGGTGGCGTAGTGGTTGTGCGCGGGACTGCGGCCCACTGGGACGGAGGTTCAATTCCAGCAGTGGGGCTGGCCCTCCTACTCCCACCACTGGAGAGCAGTGATGCCCCCCCTGCAAAAAAAAATGAAGAGCAGAGAATAGTGGCTTGTTGGTTTATGAGTCAGAATCAACTCAATGGCAATAAGTATAGTTTGGGTTTCACTGTTGTAATATACTAAAATAATGAGGCTATTATTTCTAGGAAAAAAATAAAATCAATCCATAACTGCAGCAACATTGAACAAATAAGTAAAACAGATTCAAAATATTTGAAGGAGAAAAATCAACAAACCTTAGCAACGGTTTAAAAAAGGTACATGTGTTCTAAGGAAAAATAAGACACTAAAGACTAGGTTTTAATTCAAGCAATTGCAATTTTGGTGATGTTTCACCTATAGAGATAAATCATTTCTTAAAGTGTAGAATCTCAAATTACAGCTTCTGTAGCTGGCTTTCAAGTTCTCTTTAATTCTAAATTGTACATATAACATTTATGCAAAAAAAAAAAAGGTGAACAACACTGAGTGAAAAGAGATACTTTGCACAAAGTATTGGAAATCACTTGGTTTTTCTAAATACTAACTATATATGCAGTGTCAGGAATAACTGGAACAGTAGGCTTTATTCAAAACTTACTTTCTCCATCACCATCTTTATCAAATTCTTCTATCATTGCCCGAAGTTCTTCATCACTCATGTTCTCACCCAGTTCTCGGGCAACACGCCGCAAGTTCCTCAAGCTGATTTTCCCTGAGTCGTCGTCGTCAAATAACTTAAAGGCCTTCAATATTTCCTCATGGGGATCTCGTTCCAATATCCAGTCTGTCACTAGAATTACATAATTACAAATGTAATTTCACACCTGTGAAATAAACTGAACATAAACCTATTAAATTTTTAATATTTAGTCTGGCAACAAAACAACAAGTTAGAGCCCCAAGACCTCAAGAGAAATTTCTGAAATTGGAAAAACTAAAACTACATTTAAAACATCAACCTATTTATATTTAATGAACCTAGTGGAAAACCCCATACCAAATCCACACTATCGAGCAAGTCGATTCTGATTCATCTCAACCATACTGGGTAGCAAAGAACTAACTCTCCCCTTGGGTTTTTAAGACTTTCCCATCTTTATGGGGGCAGGTGGCCTCATCTTTCTCCTGGGCAAGCCACTGGTGGGTTCACACTGCTGACCTCGTTTTAGCAGTCAAAGATCCTTGAACCTGTTAGGATGGGTAAGGAAAACGATTTGATCGCAAAGTTAAATGTGCTGTGTGTGTGTGTGTGTGTGTGTGTGTGTTACATATCCATGCATATATAAGGGAGCACTAATGGTACTGTGGGATTAGTAGTGTGCTAGTGGGAAGGTTGATGGTTCAAATCTACCAGCCACTCCATGGGAGAAAGATAAAGCTGTATCTCCCATAAAGATTTACAGTCTCAAAAATCCTATTTTTTTGAGTTGAAATTGACTAGATATAAATGGGTTTAGTTTGAGGTATATGAAGGAGCTCCAAAAAGTTCACCTTGAAAATTCCATTCTTAGTTTAATTCCATTTTTCTGGGAATTTTTAAAGCCCTCTATATTTACATTTATACACCCACACATTTAAAGTTTACTTTGATTAATCATTGAATTGGGCTCCACTGATATCCAGCCCAAATGTCTAGGCACTTATCACCTAGCTGTGATGACACATCAATACAACAGTTCACTCATTGCCCTCAAGTCAATTCTGACCCTGTAAGGCAAGCAGAATTGCCCCAGGGGTAGGGGGATGGGGTGTGTTCTGAGACTGAAACTTCTTATGTGAGGAGAATCCCTCAGCTTTGCCCCATGGAGTGGCTGGTAGTTTGGAATGGCTGATGGGGGTTAGTAGCAAATGTGGACTACCAGGCCACCATGGCGCTCCCAAAACAATTAGAACTAGTTAAAAACTGTTTGTTTCATAAACTTGTACTTAAACCAATTCCTCCCTCAAAGTTAACCCAATTCAAAACATCAATAAACTGGGCAGAGCCCTGGTGTAGTGGTTGTGTGTGGCACTGCAGCCACAGGGTTGGCAGTTCAAATCCAGCAGCAGCTCTCCAAGAGCAAGGCTGGGCTTCCTACTCCCACCAGGGCAGTGATGGCCCCCGCCCCTCAAAAAAGAGAAAAAAATCAAAACATCCACAAATGAAAACTGACAAATTAATAAAATGCAATTACATCCCAGTCACAATCTCAGAAAAAAAATGAAAAAAGCCATGCTCATGATTAAAAGGAACTATGAAAAGAGGTGAAAAGATTGCAGTAAAAAAGTCTTAAACTTATACTCATTTTGTTCAGCAGTATAATTCTCAGAGCAACTAGCTAAAAATACACATGTATAATTTCAGACCATAGTAGCAAGTATTTAATAAACTAAATATAGTAATGTTGTCAATATTGTTTAAAAAACAATTTGACATTACCATTAATTTTCATTAACACACATAATACAAATTGCAACAAAATCTGTAGCAAATTTTTTTTAAGTTATTAGATAAAATTATGAGACTATATAAGTCTACCTGCTAATCTAATACACCAAAATGAGGTATTGATGACGTTCACTGGACCATTACACAGAATTCAGTCCTGTCAAGGTTTACAGCATCAGGAAAAACTCACAAGTGACTACAGATTGCTAGTGAACATTTTAGTAAATCCAACACGATAAACAATTTAAGGCTTCCATAAGTTATTGTTGTCTTGCTGCTATTAGACCTTATTTGGTTAAAAAAGCTCTAGAGTAAGCATCTACTCAAGCTAATGCTACATAATATATATAATGCTTTCTTTTCATTAATTTTACCCAAGTAAATTTAACTTTCAAGTAACCAATTGAAGTATATTACTATATGCATGCAAATCATGAAGACTCATAAATATTCAGTCAAAAAGGAGTTGGCATATATACAGCCATAAAACCAAAATAAAATACCATACTTAACTCTATGGCTCATACTCAACTTATTTTGAATTTAGTCCCAACAAAAAAACAGGACAGGGAAAAAAAGTGTTAAGAAATTTTCCTCACCAATTAAATAATTTGCATGACAGGTGAATCAAAAAAGCAGCTTGCTCAAAGTATTAATGTTCTTAAAGAAGCAACAGGGTAAGCTGGAGAACAGATGGGGATCCAAGATGTATAAATTTTTATCCCACTGGTACTTTAATTGTGCTAGTTATTTCAGACAATGTGTACTTTTCAATCAATATCCGGCCTTAGAAGGCAGTTTTCCTGGAACTATACATCCCCTTAACTCTGACCCCTTAAAATTTCCCCATTTTATACGTTGAGGTGACTCTCTACAGTGCTTCAGGTTTATGCTTGTTCTATAAAGTAGAATTTAACTATAGTACTTTTCTTCCTCTGAATAAAAATAAGCCTTAAGACAAAAAAAGCAGTTAAGCTATATTATATCTATTTTACAAAAGTCCAGATTTCTGGCAATTTTATTATAAAAAAATACATGCATTTGATTAAAATAATATAACCTTACACATTATAAAAATTAGTTAAGAAATGCAGCACATTTAAGAACCTCATATTTAAATCCATAAAAAGTCATTAGACCAATGCTAAGAAATATGGCATCAACTACATGTCCAATTGCGCTCTGGAATTTTTTATCCAAACATACCACACACAGTTACTTTTCACTCAACACACTGAAATCCAAATTCCTCCCATAATGCCAAGGCAGCTGTTTGCCACCCCAGCATAATTAAGTTAAACTCTCACATTTTAAATCATTTTAAATCCCATAAACCTAACCAGTGATCCAAACTTACAGTCCAGTCCGGAAGGACACTTCCTCTCTTTTTTTCTTCTTTAAATCATTTTATTGGGGCTCATTCAACTCTTAAATTACAATCAATACATACATCTATTGTATGCGAACCACATTTGTACATTTGATGTCAGCATCATTCTCAAAGCATCCTCCTTCTACTTAAGCCCTTGGTATCAGCTCCTCATATTCCCCTCCCTCCCCTCTCTCCCTCCCTCACGATCCCTGATAATTTACAAATTATCATTTTTTTGTCATATTATACATGACACTACCATTTTTACTTTTTAACATACCTCTTCTGATTTTATCTATACCATCCTCACCCTAAAAGGGCCAGTCAGAATTATAATTTACTACATGGTATCATAGTTTGTTCTCAGCTACAGTTTACTTCTAAATCTTTAAAAAAAAAACTTAATAACCATCTAGTACTTTCCCTCCTTCACCCCAACATAACACCTCACAATAAAAAAGTCAACAAGTGGCTGAGCCCCAGTGGTATAAGTGGTTGAGTGTGGGAGTGCGGCCCGCAGGCTTGGCGGTTCAAATCAAGCGGAGACTCTCAGGAGCAGCACTGGGTAGCTCCCATGACCACCAGAGGGCAGTGATGCCCACCCCAAAAAAATTGCAAAAAATTAAAAAATTTTAAAAGTCAACAAATGTTTGTTAAATAAGCAAAAAAATCAGCACATGGTTGTTGAATAAGCAAAAATCAAAAAATACAATATCCTTTTCTGAATAGGCAATTAAATAAATAGGGTATGCCAAAAATTGACAAAAACACAAACATCTATTTACCTTAGTTTTATTGTGAAAGCACAAATTTCTATACACCTGCTGTTACCCATTAGTTTCAGGCTATTTTGAGTTTAAACTTATTAATATAGTGTCAATACTATTTTTCTAGCTTTAGGAGAAATTCCATTTTAAATAACAGGTTTATTCATCGATAAATACCTCTGGGGCAGTTTTCTCAACTTTCCTAATGCCTCCACCCTTTAATGATAAAATTCCTGATATTGTGTTGACTCCCCAACCATAAAATGATTTTCATGGCTACTTCATAACTGTAATTTTGCTATTGTTATGAATCGGGCAATCCTTGTGAAAGGGCCGTTTGACGCCCCCAAAGGGTTCATGACCCACAGGTTGAGAACTGCTACCTTATAGGGTAATAATGGGCACATAAAAGTAAGGACACGGTTAATCTAATCCCTTGTCTCAGAGTATGAAGCATACAGCCATCTACGGTCAGTCAATAATTCAAAAATATTTAACAAACAGGAAGACAAAATAGTTCTTGACAATTTGATTTCTAATCTACAATAAAGTTTTATTTGAAACTGTTCTTCTCAACAAAGAGCCTTATAATAGCAAACGTGTGCTGCTGAACCTGTGAAAAGGGTGATGCTGAGTCCGGTTACCGTTTAATGATGGCCATATAGTCTAAAGGAACCCAGTCTTTCTGCCCCATCACTAACAAAGAATATGGAGACAGGAAAGATGGAGATGGACTGGGACTCTGATTCTCAACTGTCACTAAGACTACAATTTCAAAATTGTATTCATTTAAAATCAGATGTCTGTCAAGTCATAATTATACAGTACTTAAAAGTCTGTAACTATAAAATACTATCATAAAAATATTAATACTTAAAGTAGAACGTTTTTCTGTCTAGTGATACAAATGCTTTCCAATTGCCTATAAAAAATGAAATCAAGACAAATCTTTTTTAAAGTAATAATAAATAGTACTGACAATATACAAGGTAAGTCCTTTTCTAATCAAGTCGCATATAAATGCATTTATTCCTCCCCCCATGATATGTTATCAACTATTCTTCGTTTATAGTTGATGAAAATGAGACACAGAAAGGTCAATGACCAAGTTACACAGCTACTAAGTGGCAAATCCAGTATCCGAATACAGGAAATCACTCACTGCCACAGAGTCCACACAGACCAGAGACCCTATGGAGGCTTTCCAAAACTGTACATCTTTAAAGAAGCAGTCTCATCTTTCTCGCAAGGAGTGGTTGGTGGGTCTGAACCTCCAAACTAGAGATGTTCAGCCTACTGCCTGGCCCACAGCACACCAGGGCTCCTCTGCAAAACCACAACAACATACTAATTGCACGTGAGAGTTACAGCTCTCACGGTTAGATTCTAACTGCACAGTGCTACTTCCTCTAAATTCTAACATCCTATTCCTGTAAGTAATCAATCTAAGTTGAAACTTGGAATACTATGGTTGTAAGCCCCTGGAGAGTTTCCACAGTGAAAGAATAATTCTACATATTAGAAGGCAAAAATGAATCAGCTCCCCCAAGATCGCATGCCCCTCCGAGCAGTAACCTAAACACTGAGGATCTTCTGTGCTGTGGTGGATGCTTTCTTTACCACCCTTCCCTTCTCTGCATTCCCTCTTGTTTGTTTGAGCTTTCATATTTATATTTTATCTTTTTTCAAAATCACTTATGAATTTAATATTATTATTCTTTCTGTTTTCTCTCCTATTCTGCCTCTTGCTGAATATTTAAAATAGGGAATATTTGTATATAACTGAAAATGTTCCCAACTTTTAAAAATGTATCTAAATAATTCTGACATGCTTATACATTACACTGACTCCCCAAAAGTGCTAGCACATGCGTTTACAATGATAAAACAGACCTGAATAAGCACACACTCAAAGCACAGTATTCTAGGCAATATATTAAAGCACTAGTAGCAAATTCCTGCCTTCAGTACCCTCTCTCCTGAGAAATAATTCATTAAAATCAAGTACATAAAATTCAACTCTACGAAATCCTCAACACATTATCTTCAATTGGCCATTCTGAAATGTTGTCTCCCACTTGTAGCCAGTCAATTCCTCCCTTACAACAATCCTCTTCCCAGTCCCAACTCTAAAGAGATTTTCACATTCAAGAGATCAAGATCATCTGGGGAATGTGTTCCTTTAGATACACACTATCAACCTGATGACGCAAGCTTCATTTATAGATAAAGATGACAACTAATGTGTTTCTTCCCTGATTATTCTGTCAACAAAAATCACCTACCAGAAAAGCTTGGGAAATTTTTTGTTTTACTGAGAGAAAAAGAATTTTTGGATGACCTATATTTTATGTTTATAAGCAATACATTACTCTCCATACAAAGCTACTATAGTAATTTCTTGATTAGAATCTTCAAAACAAAACTGTAAGAAACACAGCAAAGTTTCTAAAAAATCAGGAAATAGCTGAACTATACTATATTATAAAACAATGTTCTATAATAAAATTCTATAACCTAACATTTTTTTAAAAACTATTGACCATATTATTCTCAAACAACTGTTGATTACAAAGATCACTGAGATACACACCAACTTCATTAAAATCTTCAAAGGTGATTTTCCCTGTGGCTTCTCTGTCATAATCTTTAAGGATCTTCAGCACATCAGCTTTTTTTACATCAAACCCCAAGGCTCTCATTGCCACCTTTTGGATTAAAAGGGAAAAGCAAATTATAAAGTACTCTACAAAAAAAGTGATTTCTAATTCTAACATAATTTTGTACATCTTAGGAGCCATCAAACTAACAAAATAGGCAACCCTTTTATGTGTTATGTCTCACAAAAACCACAAAGCGATTGTCACTGTTATTTATGAATAAAATTAATATTCCCTCTTATTTACTGTTTTTACATGACAAAATAATGTATCATCCAGTCCACTGACTTAGCATGCAAATAATTTGAACAAGCTATGTTCTTATGAAATTATTAGCTAAAATAGAAAAGACATGATGTAAATATTAAAACATTTTACAGTAGGAGATGAACCAATGAAATAAAAATTACCATCAGATCTGACCTAACTAGCTATCAAATTAGTAGTCTGGCACCTCCTGATTTTAGAGGAAGAAGCAATATTTTATGAGTAACAAGAATTCTACTGGTCTAAAACATTTTATGGAGGGAGATTTGAGTTGGTCTCAAATGGGTAAATGAATAACAGTAGATAGGCATTTACTGACACAGACATCAAAGAAAGGCCCAGAGTTCAGGAACCACCATGCGAGCAGCTTCCCTGACCTAAATGGAAAAAGTTCTGACAGAGCATGTTCACAGGAAGCAGAGGGATTTGTCTTTTATGTAGTGTGCATTAAAGGGTGACAATGAGAAACTTTTTTTTTGTTAATTAAACTACTGGTTGTGTACAGTTAACTACAAATGGGGAAACCACTTTAGAAAGCTCTAGATAAAAAATAGTTTTCCAACTCAAGAGAGCAAGAGTAAGGAAGGAAGACAACGATCAAAACTGGGTAAGTAAGAGAAGATGTAGCAATAGACAAAAGAGGACCTCAAGATGGAAAAAGTCAGAATTACAATTTTATTATTATTTTTATACATTCTCTCCTATCCCTACATTTATTTCCCCTACTCAGAAAACATGCTTAAAAAATCCCTTATAATGTTACCATCGTTAAAACTACCCAGTACTTATCATATTCACCAATGAAATCAACCTGAAACTGCATGAAAAATACCTTTCTCTCTAATTTGAGAGCCAGAGGGTGATGGCTGAACAGCAATATGAAAATGTCATTAAACTGTACATGTACAGATTACTGGAATATCTAATTATTCTTATATAAATATCAAAATATTTTTGAAACTGTTTCCCTTTGTATTTTAATAAGTATTTTGAGGCCTTAAAGTTGACATTTCCCCTCGTTAACATGATGTCAATATCAGATGTCATTTATGTAAAATGAAACCTTATTCGTAAGTAACGTTAAAATTTCAAAATACTACCCCAAATCTAGGGGAAAGAAAGGGACGAGTAAGAATATAGTAAACTCACTGACATGGGAGTCCCAGGGTTTGAAATATTCTAATTACTTGAATGAAAAAATGAGTGCTTTCCACTATTTAAAATCCAGTTTTATCAAGTAAAAAGAGTTTTCTAAAAGACAAATGAGGGAAGAGGTAGTATTCATTTTGCTCTCCTGCTTTAAAAAGTTTATAGCTCAGAATGGTTTCATTGCTTCAAAACCAGTTTGGTAAAAATTACAAATGTACTTTCAAGCAATAATGCAAGTCATTATGAGAAAGACACATTTCAGAATATATTTTACCTTCAACTCGTGATAATCTATTGCTTCATCTTTGTCTGTATCAAACAGCTCAAACGCGTCTTTAATCTCTTGCTTCTGTTCCTCAGAGAGCTCTCTTCTTTTTTTCCTCCTGGTTTTGTCTACCACCATCTCATTTCTATAAAATAAAAATATCTTTAGTCCATTCTAGTACTATTATTTCTCCAAATGATTAAAAGACAACTATAAAAATGAATCAAAAATTACCAAATAAATGAGTTTCTTAAAAAAGCATTTGGAAGAAAGGGGGTAAAAGCGGTGTTCTATGCATGTATTGATGCCCTGCTCATTCTAGTCTAGGTTTCTACAAATTTGCCCTCCTTCAGCCTGAAGCATGTTTCAGGTTTCTGTTTAAAATATAAAGACCTAACTTTAACCCTCCTTGCTTTGTATGAATTCCCACTATATTACTGTGGAAGGAACAAGAACTGTGAATCATAAAAGTAACTTCTTTGTCAACAATCCCATTAAAAAAATAAAGCACTCAATCTTGTTTTATTCAGACCATCCTCGAATGTCATTTTTTAAAACACTCTTTAACTGAAAGTAAAATTCCCAATGGATGAAATTATATAACTCATTTATTTTTGATGATAGTTCTTAAAAAGTTCTTAAAATGACATCATAAAAGGACCATGTAATTTATCAATTAACTCACAGTTATAAAGTAGTTTGGGGTAAAGTTTCACAAGATCGTAACAGTCGGGCAATTTGTGATTTAATCCACTGATAATAAGAAGTCAGCACAAAGTATGAATCCCAAATATTAGCAGTATCAGTGACCCTCTAGTTTCATTTAGGAAGTAAAGTTTCACTTTTTCATAACATACTCTGGAAAAGCTTAAGGGACAATAAAGGTCAAATTTTATCCCCAAAGCGTTCCTTAAGTGATGCCAATCGAAATGTGGTCCGACTTTCAAAGGGGTGTACAACACATGTACGGAAACAAGTTTCCAACGGCAGAAACCCCTGTAAGCCTTTAAAGTGTAACATCTGGTTGATTTTATTGTAACATGTTCATGGTTTGCACTTGGTCGTGTCGGTCTCTCAAACATAAAAATATTTTAGGGGCGTTAAGTTGGAGAACGCATGCTAACACTGACCCTGCGTTCACAAGTCTGTCATCAGGGTCCCCAGAAGGCGAGGACCAGTCTGAAACCCACCAACCCCATCCAGGAACACCACCATCGTCCACGAGCTCGTCTACGACAGTCTTCCTGATAAAGAGGATTCCGTGGTGGCGTGGGGAGACGCTGGTCAAAGGCCAGGGCTCAAACTACACGAAATCCGGGAGGCTGCCCATTAAAGCCATTAAAACGGATCTCCGGGTAGACTGCAAAGCGGGGTCACCGGACAAGAGCAAGCGTTCGTTGTGTTCTTTCCAAAACGGGGCACCGAGGGAGCACGTGGGCGAGGACTGCCCGAGAGCGGCGAAAAGCGGAGGGGGGAAGCCGCGGCACCGAGGGATGCAAAATGGCCTGGCGCTGCCAGGGGCGCCCGGGGCAACCTCGCGATGCTCCTCGCTCTTCTCGCTCGCACCCCGCGGCGGCCGCCCGTCCAGGCACCATCACCTGGGCGGAAAGGCCCCGCCGCCGGGCCCCAGCGAAACCCGGGCACTGGGCTCGGGCTCCGTGCCGCCCCCTTCCCCGCCGCCCCCGGCCTCCCCAGCCGCGTCTCTAGGCAAACGGCCTGGCCACACTCGCGCGCAGAGCCAGCCCCGGGGCCCAGTGCGGGGGGTGGAGGGCCGCGCCTCCTCCTCATTACCGACCTCAGAGCTAAACTCATTTTCTCTTCGGACGGAAACGTGCCGCTCAAGAACGAGCTTAACCCCCAACCCAAATCGGCACCCCGGGCCAGAGCCGTTCACAGCCACCAACCGTCCCGGTGGTCTCAGGCACCTCCCCCCGGGTACCACTGCCGAGCTGCATTGGCTGAGCATTCCTAACGTCCCGCCTCCTGGGGCGGAGTCCACATTGGTTCTGTGCTCCCATTGGAAGGATTTAGCGTCCATCAAACAAAACTGCTCGCGCCTATGGCTGCAGCTGAACCTTTTAGGTGGGCGGGATGCTTTGTCCCGCCATCCTTTGCGGGGGCCTGCACCTTAGTGTCGAGGTGGTGTCTCAGTCGGCGCCTTATGGACGCTTCTTCTGCCAGGAGGGTTGATGCCTTGGGCTGCTGGTTGTGTGCGGACTAGGCAGCGCTGAAGAAGGGTCAAGCTCCCAGCTGTCTCTCAGCGAGATAGAAGGAGCCGCTGCATGACAGTGTCAGCCAAATGTCGGCCCCAGGTGTTCCAAAAATGTGGACCCAGATTAACTGAGGAGTTGTCGCGAAACCTACATCGAAAAGCTTTTTCTACGTTCTGACCGATTTCTAGCAGTTACCTAACCTCGTTTGCTTTCCTTGTATTTGTCCTAGTAATTTCTAAATCATAATCAAATGCATCGATCCTTTGGTCTTATTCTGTCTTCACCTTTCACATGCATAGTCAATTGAGACATACCTTGGGTGCGATAAGCAAGCATACCTTAGTCCTCAAAACCACGTCTTGCTTTTCAACCTTTAAAGAGGCCCGAGGCAGCAGCAGAGTAACCCTAGAAATTACAGCGGGACACTGGGTAGAAAGATGAGAGACAGGAAAATTGTAAACATGAGAAAAAGGAGGCGCCCTGTTGGCATAGTGGTCGCCTGTGGTGCTGCGGTCAGGTCAGCTTCTTGGGAGAAAATGGGTCTTTCTACTCCCATAAAGTTACACCTGTGGACACACTGCGGCAGTTCTATGCTGTCCCGGAGGGTCGTTGAGGCAACATGAAATCTGTAGCAGGGAGTGGTTTTTAAATAATCGGAGTTCTGGAGCCTGAAGTCCTTTAGACAGCAGTAGATTTAGGCCTTGGTTGTTTGGTTGGTTATGTTAAGAGCTAGAAATGGGAAAGAATGTAGTGGAGCTTCTTCGAGGAGATGGCATATGGGTCAGACTTAGAAAAATGAGCTAAATTTGAACCAGTATAGTGGAATAAAATGAAAAAGTAGTTTAAATGAAGCAAAAAAAAACTGAACTAAAGTAGAAAACTTTGAATTTAAAATACCTGTTAAGCATGATATGTATATATATATATATATTTTTTTAATTGTCTTGTTGTGGTGAAGGAGCACTTAATACATAGAACACTTCTTTCCATTTCTCAATCACACCTACCAAATGGTTGGGTGCAACCAGGACAATAAGGTGTAGATGAACTGAACTTGGAGATTGGTCTGTTTGGCCCCCTTCTGAGGCTGAGAACCTCCCCTCCAACCTTCCTCCTTGTAACTCAGAAGCAAAAAGAGTCCTGGTGCCACAGTAATAGCGAAACTCCTTGGAAATCTCTGTCTGCGGTAGAAAAGACAGCAGAAACCAGCCAGGGAAGGAGACTTTAAAACAGCAGAGAAGCAGCCCTGAGACTGTGAGGCAATAAACCAGAGGATGAAGTGACTTCATGGCCCAAAGAGACGAAACCAAAAGACTATATGGCTGAACGACTGAAGACCAGAGAAGAAAAATTAATAAAATTAGGTATCTTGAGGAACAAAAATAAAGCAGTTAGTTAAGATAATTTCCTCAGATAAATGTGTGCAGAAGCAAAAGTGATGAAGAAGCTGATGGTGCCTAGCTGATGGTGCCTGGCTATCAAAAGATGTAACATCTGGGGTATTAAAAGGCTTGAAAGTAAACAAACGGCCATCTAGCTCAGAAGCAACAAAGCCCACGTGAAAGAAGCACACCAACCTGTGTGACAACGAGGTGTCAAAGGGATTGGTTATCAGGCAAAGAACTAAAAATTATTATATATGAAGGGGAGTACAGATTGGGAACCCAAAGTCCAACAATAGGTAATGTGACAGCTCCTTACAGAGGGGTTGTAGGGAGGAGAGGAGACTGTCAAGATACAATGTAGCAACAATGAAATATGCAACTTTTCTCTAATTCTTAAATGCTTCCCCCCACTCACTATCATGATCTCAATTCTACCTTAAAAATCCAGAGGATGTACTGGATCCGGAAATGGGTAATTCAGGACAGATGATCCTTCAGGACCAGGGGTGAGAGTGGTGATGCCAGGAGGGTGAGAGCAAGGTGACCTAGAAAGGGGGAACCTATTTTAGGTTCCTCTCTGGGGAATGGACAATGGGAAAGTGGGTGAAGGTGCACATTGGACAGTGTACAATGACAATGACAATTTGTACATTGTTAAGGATTCCTAGGGAAGGGGAAGGGGGGGAGGGAGGGGAAATACGGGGAGCTGGTACCAGGGGCCTACATAGAAGGAGGATGTTTCAAGGATAATGATGTCAACAAATGTTCAAATGTGGTCTGCAGACAATTGATGGATGTACTGATCATGATAGTTGTATGCGCCCTCAATAAAATGATTTACAAAAAAATAAAATAACGTTTTAAAAATTGCTCTTTGATATAACTTTCTCTAGCACACACATATGGTGACCTGGATTTGTTTCTCTAGTCAACCCAGACTAACAGGGTGGGTTTCAAAGACGTTGCTTGCCCAGAATTAAGGCAACAGAAGGCAATCTACTTACGTCATTGAGGTCTAGATTCCCACATCCTCTGCTTCCATCAGTTGAAAGCAGGCAAAGTTTAGTACTAATGGCTAAACACAAAATACATCGGGGGGGGGGGGCGGACAAAAATTAAGTAGAACCAAGAAAACATTTTCTTTGTTTTGTTTTGGGGCATCACTGCCCTCTGGTGGTGGGAGTAGGAGGCCCAGCCTTGCTGCTGGATGTGAACCTCCAACTCAGTGGTCAGCAGTCCCGCGCACAACCACTACACCACCAGGGCTCAGCCACCAAGGAAACATTTTTAAGGACTGCTTTTCCCTCAAAAGGCAAGCTTTTTTTTTTTTTAACTATTTGGATGGCTCAAAATCTTCTCTATGAAGCATTGCCTAAAATGGGAAATGATTTATGAATTGTATCTATTCTTCAAATCAGAATATTTAGTAGCTAGCAGTGGTCTGATCACTCTGTGTGTGTGTGTGTGTGTGTGTGTGTGTGCGCGCGCGCGCGAACCTTGATTAAAGACAAAGCAATCCCATTGTCCTTTTCTTTATCGGGATGTAAATTTCTTAAACTCAATTAAATTGGACAGTATAGTGAGTTATACATTGGGTTGCTAAGCATAAAAGCAGAAGTTCTTCGAACCACCAGGTCCATGAACGTAAATCAACATATGTAATCTGACTTTTGTTCATGGATGGGAGAAAGATAAGGTTTCCGACTCCTGTAAAGATCAGCCGAATCAGAAAACCCAAAGGGGCAGTTCAAGTTTGTCCTTCAGGGTCACGGTGAGTCACAGTCTGCGTGATGCCAGTGCATTTGTGGATAATGGTATTCTCCTAACAACCGTCAGAAACAAAGGATTTTGCATTTTTTGATGAATTCTCATTAGTAATGAGGCACTAAACATACTAGTGAACACAATGTAGAGGAGAATATTAATAGAGTTATTTTTAGAAACCACCTACATATTAGGCAGACAACACTAAGAGGAGGAGGAAAATATGGTCCTTTTAGTTTAATAAGCCTTAATGTTCCTAAAAAACTCTCTTCTCCCAAAATTGGGGCACTTAATTATATAAAGTGATTACTGTGGCAACAGCTTAGACAGACAAAGAGAGAATTACGCTATTAAAAAAAATTTTTAAGAAGAAAGCATTTTTATTGAGAAGTAGGAGATGGTATAGGAACCAGTAGCTAGAACAGAAAAGAAACTCTGAAAAAATTAATTATGCCTAGAACTTAAAGCAGCTGGTACCTAAATAATAATGGTAAATGTAAAATTTATATAACTAGATCAAAGAAGTAAGAAACCATTATAGCATGCATAGAAGAGTGTGAGGGACTCTACACATATATTTTCAAATTATACAATGAACTCCTTAATAACATGCAATAAAAATAAAAGATTATACAAAACAAGAAAGTACAAAGATTATGCATGCTCATATATAATATCTTATTATAGTTCTATCTTATAGCATGCCCTATATAAGAAGGCAGTTCACATAAAAAGAACTATGAATAATTTTAAACATATGAAAAGTATCTTAACGTATCTAAAACTAAGCTAGATGTTCAAATAAGTTTAAATGTTACACAATTTTTCACCTATTAGATTTACAAAGCTCTAAATCTGATAGCACAAACTTATTGGCAGGAAAAGGCTTTCTTAAGTATCGTTGATCTAATTTGGAGCAAGCTCTTTGGAGAGCCTTAGAGATCACATGTATTAAAATCTTAAATGACCAAACCATTTGACCCAGCATTCATACTTCTCAAAATAGATTCTTTGACATTCTTGCTTTTAGGCTGTTCATTGTAGCTTACAAAAAGACAGTATTGTGAAAGTTCTAAATATCCATGAACAGAAAATCAAGCCAAATTCTCTGCCACAGGGTTGACTCCAACTTGCAGACTCTGTAGGGCAGAGGAGAACTGTCCTCACAGGTGTCGGGTCTATAAATGTGGCTGAGAGAAGGAACCCTCAACTTTTCCCCACCCACAAACAGGAGTCAGGTTCAATATTCATTCTGATCTTTACGGCATGGGATTATTATAAGGCTTTTAAAGGAGTAAGACAAATCACTATTACTAAGTTCAATATATTTCAAAGGCATCCTTAAGTGAAATAAAGGAAAGTCCAGACCAGTGTATTCAAGGCGGTACCCCACCCAAAACGGCATGTGATGTCAGGGGGATAGTGCATTTGAAGTTTGTTCTACCAGGTCAGGCTGTTAATCAAACTTTCTGTTTAGTGGTTCTGCAAAGATTGCGTAGCAGTGTGCAACCACAGAGGCTGATTTGTGGCAGTCAGGGGAGGAGATTTGCCACCACGACAACACCCCTGCTCACACAGTCAGTGTTTGGGAAAAAAAAAAAAAAGCATGTTTTTCTCTTGCTCACCTGACCTGAGTGCATGCAACTTCCTTTTGTGTCCATGAATGAAGAGGAACCTGAAAGGACAGTGATTTGACCAAGTAGAAGAGGTGAAGGAAAAAAAATGAGGGAGGTTCTGTGAGCCATCCAAACAGATGAGTTTGAAAAATGTTTCTAAAAATGGAGTTGCAAATTTGACAAATGTACGATGTGTAATGGAGAGTACTTGGAAGGTGAGAACGGTGTTTTGATTTTTGGCATCACTGCCCTGGTGGTAGTAGGAAGCCCAGCCTTGCTTCTGGAGAGCTGCTGCTTGATTCGAATCGTCAACCCCGTGGGCTGCAGTCCCCGCACAAACCACTGTGCCACCGGGGCTCAGCCTTGCTTTTTAAAATTTAAATACATAGCTTTGAAAAACAATTCTGTTTTCATGGAGGCACCCCTTCATATAATATACTATAATTTGGACTAAAATGATAATAAAGAGGGTTGGGCCCTCTTTGCATTGTCAGTGTTCTCCAGGCAAAGACCACCAGAAACACCTGGATTAGTCGGGGTCATTGTTTGTTGAAGTGATGGCGCATGGACATGGAGAACGATGGAGTACTTCAGGAAGTGTTCGAGAAAAGGTTGATCCAGGGATTTAGTTTTGAGGACACTCTTCGAAAGGAGAACCCATTCTAGGGTTAGTTATTCGTTTTCTCAGAGCTTTGAGAGCCCAGGTGACCCTTTGGGTTAGGTGTCAGGCTACTGACTGAAAAGTCCACAGTGCAAACCTGCAGCCACTCTGAAGGAGAAAGATGAGCCGTCGGTTCCTGTGAAGATTCACCATCTACGAAGCTCTGTAGAGTGCACTGTGAGTCAGAATGGGCTCACTGGAAGTTGGTAGGTAAAAAGTGACTGTCTGGCTGTGTGTAATCACCTGCTAACCAACAAGCTCAAGAGAACTTACCAAAAAGTTCTGATGACCTGCTTCCTTAAAGAGTCCAACCAAGGCAGGCTTATGGGGCAGATCTAATTTTTAATACATGGGGTCACACTGAGTTGAAATCCAATAGACAGCAAGAACACAGCAGCATTAGTTTCTTAAGAATACAATAGCAAAGCTGAGCCCTGGTGGCATAAGTGGTTGAGTGCGGAACTGCAGCCCGATGGCTTGGCAGTTCAAATCCAGCGACAGCAGGGTAGCACCCATGACCACCAGAGGCAATGTTGCCCACACACACACACACACACACACACACACAAAAAGAATACAGTAGCAAACTACCTAACTCTGGATGGCTTATGGGAAGCAAAATTTACCAAGTCCCCATTCTGAAGGCTGGAAGTCCAAGATCAAGGTGTCAACCATATTGATTCATTCTGAGGGAGAATTTGGCCCAAGATTCTTACCTGGCTTCTGAAAGCTCCAGGGATGGCTTGGCTTTAAGTAGGGGTACCATATGGCAGCTCACCTTTATCTCTATGACTGGGAATGTTTTCCTCTTTCATAACTTCAATCATAAGGGATTAGGACCCATCCAACCCCAATCCAGTACAACCTCATGTGAACCTAACAGATAATACTTTCAAAGATGCTGTTTCTAGGCAAATAGTACCTAGGTGGTGCAAATAGTTGAACTTGTTAGCACTAGCCAAAAATTTTGGCCCTTTGAACCCAGCAAAAGTTGTGTGGGAGACAGGCCTGAAAATCTGCTTTCTAAAGACGAAAGATAACAGCCTATGGAACATCTCTACTACTCACCCGTGGTGCTGCCGTACGTTGGAAATGACTCAGAAGTAACTAGCAACAGCATTTACAAACAGGTCGCATTCACACCTACAGTTCAAAGTCCAATCTACCTTTTAGGGAGATGCAATTCAACTCATACAGCCTCTTCTGAAACTTAGCATTTTTCAAGATGGGAATTTGGCCCTTACACCTAGGACAAATCAGCATTTGTGATTAGCAGAGGACAAATTGAAATTGTCGAGGATTTAATTTTATATGGATCTACAACCAGTAACCACAGAAGCAAGAGCCAAAAAAATATATAGTGTATCACATTTGGTGACTCTGTTTAAAAGCACAAGTCTTCTCTTTTAAGTATTAAAAATCAAAGATATTACTTTGAAAGCTAACGTGTTCTTAACTCAATTCATGGTAATTTTTTATTGTCTCATATGCTTGTGAAATCTCAGCAATTAATAAAGAAGACCAAACAAAAATCGATGTATTTGAATTAAGGTATTGGTGAAGATTATCAACTAATCTGCTGGAAGAATAAACAAATCTGTGTTGGAAGAGATATCACCAGAATGCTCCTGCAAAGATAATTGGCCTCTCTGCATTTTTAAAAAACATATTAAGCAAGTCTTGTGCAGCAGATTTACCCAATGCAATTTGCCATTTGATTTCCTGACTGCTGCTATCATGACATTGACTGTGAACCTAAGAAAAAAAGAAATCCTTTACAGGTATCATTTATCCTTTCACTTATCTTGATGTTGTTTATTGATCCTGTTGTGAAGATTTTCATGTTCTTTACACTGAGATGAGGTGTAATTTATAAAGGCCACGTCTTTCATCCTTGTCAGCAAGGCTGTGTCCTCTGCACATTGTAGGTTGTTAATCAGCTTTTCTCCGATCCTGATGCCATGTTCCTCCTATGGTCCAACATATCAAATTATACACTTAGCCTACAGATAAAATAATTATTATAAAAGGATATATCTGTGACATGTACCTTTCCAGAGTTGAGTGATCCTCCACCTTCCTAATGCTGCAACCGTTTAATATAGTTATTCATATTGTGGTGGCCCCCGACCATAAATTTATTTTCATTGCTACTGCATAACTGTAATTTTGCTACTATTATGAATCATATGACCCCTGTGAAAGGATCTTTGGAGCCCTAACAAGTCACAACCCACAGGTTGAAATCTGCTGGTTTGGGCTCTAGATTATCTTCTTGTTCTTTTCAAGCGATTGCCTCTAGGTCTATAGACAGATTTGGAATGTGACTCTATCAGTGTTCTTGAATTCCCATTCTTCCCAATGCTATCCTTCACTTCTTAGGATCCACAAAGTTGATCATTTTTGCAGTCAATAAAACACAAGGAAACATCTTCCTGATAGTCTCTCCCTTCAGCCAAGATCTATCTGACATCAGCACTGATATCCCCTCCTTGGATAACATGAAACTATCCATATCATGTTAGGAGAACTCTGGTAGCTGGTGTTTTTTGAAAAATTGTCCCCCTTCATTTAAGATAGCAAATTTATATATGTAAAAATGTTAATAATGTTCCCTTATTATCCACTTGGTATCTATTCAGTCTGTGTTGTTAGCACCTTTGGCATTGCTGATATTCGTGAAACAAGTCTTTCTCAATCTTACTAGAAATTTGTCCATTCAATGAACTAGCCCTTTATTCATTTTTTAAACTAATGTCTTTTTCTTATATTGTTTTAATTTTTTAAACTTTCTCTTCTTGTATTTAGTTTTCCCTTGTACAAAAAGATTTTGTGTTGAAGAGAAATGGAGACAGTTGCAGTGAAATGAAATTACTTGGTTTTCTCTCTTTGTCTTTATGACTCTCACCAAGTGTTCATATGAGATCATGCCAATAAGGTGGAGAGGGCCCTAACTCGGGGATTGACCAATGTATCCATTCCACTGGATATTAGTGAGCCATTTCAGAAGAACAGAGAATCCTACGACTCTGCAGAAAGAAGAGTGGCCTGTACAGCATAAGGGAGATCCTTGCTTAAAGGGCCAGAGGCCACAGAGACACAGAGACCACAAGACAGAGCTGAGAAGCAGCACTGAGACCACAAGGCAGACTGGCAAGCTTCCTGGTCCACCGAAGAGAAAAGCTGAGTGCCACTGGGTTGCAGAATAGGGTTCCCACTGGGCATTTATCACCGCTAAAGGCCACAGACACTGGAATGCTGAGATGCCAAAGACCAAAGACATTCCTACCAGCATGACAAAAAAGAGGCGCTGCAGCCAAAAAACTGTATACTAAGTATTTTGTGACCAGTTAACTTCCCTAATATACCACAGAATTGTAAGTATTGCCTATAAGTTCTGTTTGGCCATTGCAGTGAGTTCTCCAACCCAACAAAAGAGTGCCATGGGAGGGATATTGGCATCAGCATAATAGAAGGCTGGAAAGTGCCAACATCTCTGCCCTCTGCCTTATACGCATCATCCTTGGGGATGGATGTGGAGTTGGTGAGCTAAAGGAGGTCATATGTGGTTTCTACCCAGTTTTTGCAGTAATCTTTGCCAGCAAGACTTTTATGGTCAAGATGGGAGAATTTAACAACCTCTCACAGGAGTTAGAAACCCAGAAGGTCAAGGGGGAAATGTGTGCATTTGGAAGCGAGAGACTGTGTGAAGGTAAATAAAGGTATGGCTTGTTCACCGGAGGGGGACGTGGACTGCAGTGTGCATGCCCCAAATGCCCTAAATGCTGTGTGAGGATCTTAGAGGTGACTTTCTCCTCTTTTGCTCACCTCCATGCAGTATGAGAGTGATATAATGACAGGAAGAGTTGTTGGTTGTGCTGTGTTGTCACAAATCTTGTAAAGGGTGCTTGATGCAAGGTCTCTAGAAAAGTCAGGCTACAGGGGACTGAGAAGATGACCAGAGACCAGGGACCAGGCACCACCTACCAGTCAACTGAGACCTGCAGATTGACTTAACATTTTTGTTGTTGTTTTTTTATATTTGTTGCCAACGTGTGAGAATTGAGACAGAAGAACAAAGGTCTTTGGATTTCAGGTTCAGGAACTGTACTCTTTCTCAGCTAAGGCACTGCTGCCACCCTTAGGAGGGATTTGTGGTTTCTCTTCCTCACTTGCTTGCTCTCATTCTCTCTCTCTCTCTCTCTCCCTCTCTCTCTCTCTCTCTTTCTCTGTTTTATTTTTTGGTCTGAGGCCCCTTAATTCACTCTTTTATTACTGCTTCAATTTGTGCATTATGGCTTATCCAGGTATTTGAGTTCACTCACATATTAATTGTATTCGTCCTGGAGTGTTGTGACACATTCGTGTGGGTTTGATCAGCGAGAGAGAATGGAGTCAAGTCATGGGAATGCTGTGTAATTTACCCACCACACACTGAGAATTACTGGTCCGAACCACTTCTCAAGCAATTAACAGTATATTCTATGCCTACTGGAATGTCTCTTGCAGGGTTTTCTTGTGCTATAAATGCTAAATGCTCTACAAGGGAGTGGTGTGATAATAAATACTTAGGAATGCATAATAATTCAGAGGAGGGCATGATACTTTCTATAGTCATTAAGACAAAGACTTTCAAAAGTTGGGCAGAAATTTATGAAGAGAACACAATCCAGTTGTAAGGAAAAACTGAAGGGAAAAGCTTAATGTTGGGATGTTACAAGATACATCCTGGGAGTGGAAAACACTTTGGTTTGAAACTCAGACTCCTTCTGCCAAGCTACTCTCACTTATGCCTTAACAGAATTACAGAAATGTTAAAACTAGAAAGGAATTTGCAGATCACTTATGTGTGTGAGGCCTTTGTTTTACAGATTAAGCAGTAAGACCTTGAGTCAGGTGGTTTACCTAGTGTTTTACAACTAGTGGATGAAGGAATTAAGAGGAGCTCATCTGAGTTTCCATGTCCTTATTTCCCATTTCCCATCAATAGTTGATTCCTGTTCCGCCAAGGAGAGAGAACTCTATGCGATAATCCAGTTCCGAACTGGCCGGTTTCCCTTGATCTTAGGTAGCAACTGTCCTTTTCATTACATCACCACTGCCCCTTCACATGCTCCGCCTGAGAAGAAACGAAAATTGTGCTCTGAAGGATGGGGACATGGGGGTCAGCTAGAGCCAGGACTAAGGGTAGCTGAGGCATCAGACCACTTTCTGTCATTACATCATGACATCTGCCTTTCCATAAGCCTGATCTACTCAGGGTGGACATTTGTGTTAGTCCGGGTAGACTAGGGAAACAAATTCAGAAGCATGCATATGTGTATAAGAAAGAGGCGTATATATAAGAGCAATTGAACATTGAGAAAACATCCCAGCCTAGTCCAGTCCAAGGTCATAAGTCCGATATTAGGCCATATGTCCAACGCCAATCTATAAGTCCTCTTCAGACTCATGAAGCACAGACAATGACCCCAGGACAATGACCGGCCAGTGGGTGCAGAGTCTTGTGGATCCAGTGGCAGTAGAAGCATCTCAGTGCTGGCAGGAGTCTCTCCATGGCCCCTCCAATTTCCAGGTCTCAGGGTCTATCAGCATGCTGCCGTGTTTCTTGTCAGCTGCAACATCTCCCAGGGAGTGTTGTCAGTAAAACGTCACCAAGGAAGTTGTGTGTGTGTGTGTGTGTGTGTGTGTGTGTGTGTGTATGTAAGAAAGAGGAAATGAACACTGAGGAAACATGCCAACCCAGTCCAGATCAAGTCCACATGTTGGATATTACCCCATATGACTGACAGCAACCCACAAAGTCCTCTTTAGACTCATGAAGCGCATGCAATGACACCAAATGCAGGAAGATCACAGAGAGGTTGGTAAAAAAAAAAAATCCTTGGATCCAGTGGTGGTGTAAGCATCTCAGCGCTGGCAGAGGTCTCCACACAGCTGCTCCAGCACCCAGGAATGCGTCAGGGTAGGGCCATGTCGCAAGGTGACCAGAGGTCCTGCTTTTTAACAATTTAACAATATCCCACGGCATTTTAAAATGAAAATAAATATATTATAATACTATTTTTGCATTCTATAAACATTTTTGTTGCTCCATATAGGTCAAATTTTTAATCAAGAACCCCACCCCACCCCTGGTCAGTGGTGTCCCAATTAAAATCTGGTCACTTTATCGCAGAGAGCCAGCCTTGTCAGTCGAGTGTCTCCAAACAAGTGAATGTTGTCAGCAGAAAGTCTCCCAAGAGATGAATGAGCGAGAGTGTCTCTGCTTCTAAGAAAGCATTACCACACTTCCCAGAATTCTCGGGAGGAAGCCACATCCACACAGAGGTCTCACTGGTTATCTCCAGATTGACAGTCTAGACTCCACCCCTACACTCTTAATCCTCCAGATTAGGTGACCGCCACACCATTCATTCTTCATCACTGCCATGTTTAATAAGGAGAACAAACACATGAGGGATTAAGGAATTTTCAACCCTTTCACGTGGATCTGGAAAGAAGGACTATGTACTTATAGGCAAGTCAAATGCTCAGCTTTTTAAATAGTAAACATTGGGTCTAGAAATGGGAACCCCTCTCAAAGTCTCCTGAAAGAAACAGATAGACTACCTCCGACTTTTTTTCTCCCCCTTTTCTTTCCATCTCTGGCTTTTACATCACAGCTTTTAACACCCAAGGAGCCCCGGTGCTGGTGAAGAATATTGAAATGGAGTGGCCTGTCAAAAGAACAAACAGATCTTGCTGGGAAGAAGCTCCACGGCCGGCCGTCCTAGAGGCAAGCATGGGGAGCAACATATGTCTCACCTCTTTGAGCCATCCCTGGAGAAGGACCTCTTGCTCTGTAAAGCAGAGATGCTTTGAGAATGAAGAAGGCTGTGACAAGACAGATTGACAGAGTGGCTGCGACAGTGAACTCAACCAGAAGGACAATTGGGAGGATGGCGCAGCATGGGTGTGTACGTGAAGTTGAGTCCAAACTGACTCAATGTGACCTGAGAGCAGCCACAAGCCCTGCTGACGAGTGAGCTACACATTGGGCTGCTAATGCAAGATCGTGCTCCTCTCTCTCTCCGACGAAGCATCCAGTGGGTTTGAACTGTCAGCCTTGCAGCTGACAGTTAAAAAGAGAAAACACAATTACGAAACAGATGAGAGGAACAGCATCTCTAGTCACAGACACTAGAAGCCTGGAAATCATCCTTCATGCTACCTTCTTTCCCTCCCCCACCGGCACATTTTTCTCCACATTAATTCAACCCCTTTTCTTTTTTTCCACACCTAGAAATGCAAGCTTCAAGGAAACATTTCACAGGTGCTATTTATTAACCTACAAACCTTCTAGCTGCCCATTCAGCCGATCTCTATGACTGACTCCTGTTGGGGTCTCGTCCAGCAAGACCCTCATGTAGTGACTCTTCGGGGTGGGGGGGGG
>PVJH01011998.1:0-56343 GCA_004026705.1 Nesogale talazaci | reverse complement strand
CCATAATAAGAGACAAAGAAGGACACTATATCATGCTTAAGGGAAGGGTAGACAATGATCCAATAAGCATTTTAAATATATATTCCCCAAATGAGAGACCCACAGAATATGTAAACCAGACACTTCATATTATGAAAAAAGAAATTATAGCCTCAATAATTATAGTGGGTGACTTCAACACACCACTTTCTGAGAAAGACATATCACAGGGAAAGAAACTCAACAAAGAGGTGAGAGATCTAAACACTACAATTAGACAGTTTGACTTGGTCGATATCTACAGGACCTTTCATCCAAATGAAAAGCATTTCACATTCTTTTCAGCCCCACACAGAAGTTATACAAAAATAGATCATATGCTGGGACATAAGGAGAATCTACATAAATTTAAGCATACTGAGATCATACAGAACTCACTCTCAGACCACTCTGCCCTAAGATTGGAAATCAACAAAAAGAAGGTGAGAAGAACTAGAGAAAACAGTTGGAGAATGAATAATTCTCTATTGCAAAAGGAATGCGTTCTGGCACAGATCAGAGAGGAACTTAAAAATGTTCTAGAAACCAATGAGAATGAAAGCATGACATACCAAAATTTATGGGACACACAGCAAAGGCAGTCTTAAGAGGAAGTTTCATAGCAATACAGGCACACCTGAAAAAGGAAGAGCGTCTCATAACTGATACATTGACACAGAATTTACAACTAGAGCAGAGTCAGCAGGATAATCCCACTAATAGCAAAAGAAAAGAAATAATAAAAATCAGGGCTGAGATTCAAGACAGGGAAAATAAGAAAACAATGGAAAAAAATTAACGCTGCTAAAAGTTGGTTCTTTGGGGCTGAGCCTCGGTGGCGTAAGTGGTTGAGTGCAGGACTACAGCCCTCAGGCTTGGCGGTTCAAATCCTGTGGCGGCTCTCAGGAGCAGCACTGGGTACGCCCACAACCACCAGAGGCAGTGATGCCCACAAAAGAACAAAAACAAATAAAAAAAATGTTGGTTCTTTGAAAGAATTAACAAAATTGATAAACCATTGGCAGACTTAACCAAAGAAAGGAGAGAGAAAATTTCAATAGCAAGAATAAGGGATGAAAGAGGGGATATCACAACTGGCCCTAATGAAATGAAAAGAATACTCACTCAGTACTACAAAGATCTATACTCCAATGAACTCAACAACTTGGAAGACATGGACAAATTCTTGGTACAGCAATCTCTTCCTAGATTGTCCCCAATGGACATCAAGAATCTTAACAGATCCATAACAATAGAAGAAATAGACAAGGTTATCAAGGGACTATCAACAAAAAAAAATCACCTGGACCAGATGGGTACACATGAGAATTCTACCAAGCATTCAGGGAAGAACTGACACCAACCCTACACAAGCTCTTCCAAAGCATAGAAAAAGATGGCAAACTCCCAAACTCCTTCTATGAAGTTAGTATAACACTGATACCAAAACCAGGCAAGGATCCCACAAGAATTGAGAACTACAGACCAATATCCCTAATGAATAGTGATGCAAAAATCCTTAATAAAATACTGGCCAATAGAATACAAATGCATGTAAAACAAATAATTCACCATGACCAAATGGGGTTCATACCCAGAATGCAGGGGTGGTTCAACATACGAAAGATCATTAGTATCATTCACCACATTGACAGGAAAAATATATAAGAAGAGTGTGGTTCTAGCCATAGATGTCAAAAAAGCATTCAACAATATTCAACACCAATTCATGTTTAAGACATTCAAGAAGATAGGAATAGAAGAAAAATCCCTCAAGACAATACAAACTATATATGAAAAACCAACAGCCAATGTGATAGTCAATGGAGAAAAAACAAACACAATCCCACTGAAAAAGGGGGCCAGACAAAGATGTTCATTGTCCCCTCTCTTATTCAATATCATACGGGAGGTATGATAAGACAGCATAAGGGAAAGAAAAGACATAGAAGGTATACACCTGGGGAAGGAAGAGGTGAAATTATCATTATTTGCAGATGATATGATTGTATATATGGAAAACCCCAAGAGGTCCACAAAGGGATTACTGGAAACAGTAGAGGAATATGGCAGAGTGGCAGGATACAAGATCAACAATCAGAAGTCGATTGCCTGCTGTACACATCAGATAAGACCACAGAAGAGGAGATAAATAAAAAGAGGTACCATTCACAATAGCCAAGCACAAATTGAAATATCTAGGGGTATACCTGACAAAAAGAACAAAATATCTAAATAAGGAAAATTATAGAACACTATTACAAGAAACCAAGAACGACTTCAAGAAATGGAAAAATATCCCATGCTCGTGGGTCAGAACACTCAATGTGGTAAAGATGACAGTTCTACCCAAGGCACTATATAAGTTTAATGCAATACCGATAGAAGTACCATCCTCCTTCTTCAAAGAAATGGAAAAAATGATTACCAACTTCATATGGAGAGAGAAGCCCAGAATTAGTAGAGAACTTCTCAAGAAGAAGGACATTGTGGGAGGGCTTGCCTTACCTGACTTTCGCACATACTCTATGTGATGGGTAGTTTTGTTACGCCAACATGGCCACAGAAGATTGGTGGGTCTATTGTGATGGCACGGCCAATGAACACACGGGATGAATTGAAGGGCAGAGATAGGAAGGGCTCAGTGAGTCCCACCCTCTCTCTCTCTTGCTTCTGGATCCTCTGACCAGAGAGCTGCTTTGTTCGCCCTGTGCCTCGACTTCCAAACAACACTATCCATGGGACACTAATTGTGGACTGTAGAGCTGTGAGTTGAGGTTCCTTCAAGCCCTACTTCGCCATGCTCCTGGGAGATACATCTCTTGAGCTGGGGATTTTGGGACTCTGTCATCTGGCTGACTGTTGGCGACCTGCTCTGCTGTTTGCTGCCTGTGACCAGATAGCCTGAATTGCTCTACAGAGGACTACTCAGCGGCCCTCAAGACTCAAAGGACTGCTGGTCTTCTAGCTGTCTCACGCAAGTGAGTTGCATTGGGCAATCTGTACTGCTTTATAGATAGTTAACTGTTTCTTTCTTATCTTATATACCTTTCTTTATATATAAATATATAAAAAGAATTACTAGTGTCCTGATTTTATTTCTCTAAGAGAACCCTACCTGACACACTATATAACCAGGGGTCAAAACAGCATGGTATTGGCATAATGACAGATACTCAGACCAATGGAAAAGAACTGAAAATCCAGAAATAAAAGCACAAGCTTACAGACAACTGATCTTTGATAAGGGCCCAAAAAGTATCAAATGGGAAACAGATGCCCTTTTCAACAAGTGGTGCTGGAAAAAATGGATATCTACCTGTAGAAAAATGAAGCAGGACCCTTACCTCACTCCATGCACTAGAATAGATTCAAGGTGGATCACAGACCTTGAAGTAAAACCCCAAACTATTAGGGCCATCAATGAGGGAATTGGAAACAACCTGAGAACACTGGCACAGGGATTACATAGACTATCAGAAACAAACACAGAGGGGTCTCAAATAGACAAATGGGATATACTGAAGATAAAACACCTGTGCACATCGAAAAAATTCACCGAGAGTAATAAGAGAGCAAACAGACTGGGAAAACATCTTTAGCAATGACAAATCAGATAAAGGCCTTATTACTAAAATCTACAATACCCTGATAGCTTCCAAAAAGAGCAAAACTAACTGCCCCCTGAGGAGGTGGGCAAAGGAGTTAAACAAAAGTTTCACAGAGGCAGAAATCAGAGTGGCCAATAAATATATGAGGAAATGTTCCCAATCATTAGCCATAAGAGAAATGCAAATCAAAACAGCAATGAGATACCACCTAATACCCTCAAGGATAGACCAATTCAAAAAGTCAGAAAGTAACAAATGCTGGAGAGGCTGTGGGGAGATAGGGTGGCTTATGCACTGCTGGTAGACATGCAGGTATGTACAGCCACTATGGACATATCTAAAACAGATGGAAATTGAGCTACCATATGACCCAGCAATTCCCCTGCTGGCCATATACCCAGAAGAGACAAGAAACAATCCATGACCAGAGATCCAATGTTCATTGCAGCACAGTGCACAATCGCAAGGAGTTGGGAGCAGTCCATATTCCCATCAACCGATGAATGGATTAAAAAGCTCTGGTACATACATACAATGGAGTACTATGTATCGCTGAAAAGCAGTGATGAACGCATGAAGCATGTCACCACATGGGAAGAACTAGAGGAAATTATGCTAAGCGAAGTTAGCCAAGGGCAAAAGGACATGTACAATATGAATTGGCTGAGATAAGAATAATAATAATTTTAAAATTGGAAAGGGGCATCGGGATACAGCTGCTATATAGAGAAAATCCTGGGAGAAGACCCAGGTAATATGGCAGGGGCCAGATCAAATCTAGGGCTACATATGGAAGCCAATTAAGGGGGAGAGTGATGGGGGAGGGGGTGCAGATGGCGATGTGTAGAAAGGGAAGGAGGCACTAAACTATCAAAGGGGAGGGTATTGTTTATATCTCCACAGGGAAAGAGGAACCAAACTTAAACCCAGAGACCCAGGATGTGAATGCAGCACGACAGCATGGAGTGGAGAACCAGTGGAGGGACCTGAGAACACAACCCCAACCCCAACTATAGAGGCAGCCACCTCTCTACCAGAGGAATTTGCCTTAGAGGTCAGCACTGAAGCTGAAGCGTAGAGAGTGAGATATGCATGACCAGGGCACATGAGAACAAATGAAAACAAAGGAAGAGTGAATGATGTGCATCCTGGCCCACCGAGCCAGGGACAATAATCCCACTCAGAACAGCTAATGCACAAAGAGGACTATATGACTGGCCCCACTATGAAATACGGCTACCCTCGCTGACTCAAGACCTATCGGGGTCAGGATGAAGAAACAGGTCAAGACTATACCCTGTTGGAAATAACCACACCAATGCAAAGTACTAAGAGTGTGCAACAGATCGTGGAGTTCTAGATGGAGTGCCAAGGATATACTTTGGGGCCAGGGTATGGCACCCCACCCGACTCAACCAGGGGCTACTCCGGGAGGTCAACTACAGGCCTTGAACTTTATACAGATTTTTATATTGCTATTATTTTTATTACTCTTTTACATATAGGTATAGCACATTGAGGGGTTTTCTTGCTGTTGCTATCATTGTTTTATTTGCTTCAGTTGCTTCATTTTAGGAGGCCTTTTTTGTACGTATTGTTACCTCTGCAGGTCTATCTAGACAAGATAGGCTGGACAAAGAGTCTGTAGGTGAAAAAGACAGGACTGATGGTTCCAGGGTAGGGGACATGGAAGAGGGGGAGGAGGGGGAAAGGTAGTGATGTCGACCAGCTCAGAAAAAAGGGAATAGCAATTGATACAAAATCAGTGACAAGGTGGGTGAAAGAAGGCCAATAGTAATTGATTAAGACTAATGTAACAGAGAGAAAATACTGAAACCCAAATGGAGATTGAGCATGATAGTGGGACAAGAGGGAAGCAAATGGAAACAGAGGAAGGAACTGGGGGATAATGGGTATTTATAGAGGTTCGAATACAAGTATGTACATAGGGGCATATATTTATAAGTGATGATGGGGAAAGAGATTAACATGCATACTGATAGGGTTCGTAGTAGGACAACAGATGGGCACTGGACCTCCACTCAAGTACCTCCTCAGTGCAAGAACACTTTGTTCTATTAAATTGGCATTCCAAGATGCTCACCTTTCCGACACGATCACTGAAGACAAAAGTGTGCATAAGCAAAGGTGGTGAAGAAAGCTAATGGTGCCCGGCTATCAAAAGATGTAGCGTCTGGGGTCTTAAAGGCTTGAAAGTAAACAAGCAGCCATCTAGCTCAGAAGCAACAAAGCCCACATGGAAGAAGCACACCAGTTTGTGGGATCACAAAGTGTCAAAGGGATTAGATATCAGGTTTCAAGAACTAAAAAGCATAACATTGTGTGCTCACTTTCCTGATATGATCGCTGAGGACAAATGTGTGCATAAGCTAATGTGGTGGAGAAAGCTGATGGTGCCCAGATACCAAAAGATATAGCATCTGGGGTCTTAAAGGCTTGCGTAAACAAGCGGCCATTCAGCTCAGAAGCAATAAAGCCCACACAGAAGAAGCACATCAGCTTGTGTGATCATGAGGTGGTGAAGGGATCTGGTGTCAGGCATCAAAGAGCTAAAATTATATTATTATTAATGAGGGGAGTACAGATTGGGGACCCAAAGCCCATCAATAGGTGAAGTGACATCTTCTTGCAGAGGGGTTACAAGAAGGAGATGAGCCAGGGTAGTAGCAATGAAATATGCAACCTTCCTCTAGTTCCCAAATGCTGCCTCCCACCCACTATTATGACCCCAATTCTACCACATAAATCCAACTAGACCAGGAGATGTACAGTGAAGTTGGAAACATGGGAAACTTAGGATAGATGATCCATTGGGACACATTGGACAGTGTACAGTGTACACTATGCAGTGTACAGTATGAAAATAATAACAACTTGTAAATTACTAAGGGTTCAAGGGGAAGGGGAGAGGAAGGGAAATATAGGGAGCTGATACTGGGGGCCTGGAGGGAGGGAGGATGTTTTAAGAGTGATGATGGCAATAAGTGTACAAGCGTGGCCTACATACAATTGATGTTTGTATGGATTGTGATGGGAGTTGTATGAGCCCCCAATAAAATGATTCATTAAAAATAAAAAAGAAAGAAAGAATTGTAAGAACCATCAATAAAATGATCAAAACAATTTTAAATACATAGTTTTGAAAAAAAAAGAGTTGTACAAGCCTCCAATAAAATGATTTTTAAAAAGTGACTGACTAAAAGAAAAGCAGAAAGAACAGATTAAAAAAACAAAGAAAAACTTTCATGAGTTGCTTGTTGTGTGCTTGGAGGAACAGTTCTAACCATGTTTACACTTCACAGTGTTCCTATTTCCTCCCTCATTTTAAAGATATGGAAAACAGATTCATTAAAGAGTTAACAATAGTGGAGCCAGGACTCACTCTGGCAGTCAGTTTACTGTATCTTAATTATTTATTCATTTATAAACTGATATAAGATCCCCCTTAGATGGTTCCACGCTGTTAGAAATCAGGAAAACGGTGGCTATTGAACAATGTTGGGGTTGAGAGGGGAAAATGGGAGACTTCTGGGGTTCTAGTCATTCTGTTACCATCTCCAGCTGGATCTGAAACCTGTGGAAGTCCAATTAGATTAAAGTTGAAGCTTTATTTACAATTATGATATATTTTGATAATGGAGACAATTGCTAATGTAATCAGTAAAATACTAGAACTTGGCACTAAATTAATGTATACAAGTTTCCTGGAACATGTGTATAATTTAAAACCCAGGAATAGATGTATGATGGTGGAATCTCTTAGAACTCTCCAAGCTGCAAGGGGTTAGAGTCACTCAGTGCTTGCTAAAACAGGTTGTTTCTTGAGACATGACTTCCAAGAAAGCAGCTTTTCCTCTTCCAGCTGGTTTCATGCAGGATTGGGATCTGATGTTCATCCATGCACAAGACATTTGGACACTGATGTCTTGGCTCTAGTCTTTGGTTGAAACAAAAGGCATTTTTGTAAGACTATGTCTTCTTGCCCTGTATTGAGTAAGTTCAGCTCCAACTCTATTTCTGTGGCAATAGCCAACTTATGTTGTTCTTGGAGATATATTTTGTTTCTTTCTGATGCACTACAAATCAACTATATCAACGTACATCAGAATAAGAACATGTGGTAAACAGAATGCAAAACAGATACATGCCTGCCAAATTAAAAAGGACAAAAGACAAAACCATGTTGTAACATAAGTAAGCAACACAATTCAAAATGATCTCTGGCCCTGGTAGTGGAATTCCTCGTGGGCAAACGCTTTTCTTTCTATCTGGGTTCAATAAGAATAATTCACTTCATCCAGTATAATATTCAGGCATTCTATGGCTTATTTCCCAAGATCATTCACCTCTTTTTAAATGCAATCAAGTGTGAACTTAGGGTTTGCTGTAAAAAAAAAACAATAGGTTGGCAATCTGGGCCATCTGTACCCAAATCCATCTGTATTCACTAGTGCAAGGCAGACTCCTGAAAATTTTTAGTCATTAAAAAAAAATTGTGAACTAGTATGGAGGAAAAAAAAGATGAACATGGAGTCACACTGTTCCTATGGCCACATTGTTACAAAGAACAGTGTTCTGCTGTCCCACATGCCAAGTAAATAGATGCTGGCATCCTCAGGAACTTGAAATCATTGGCCAATCTGTAATTTAGGCAAAATGGTGTCTGCAAAGGATCGTTGGTGATGTACTCCTTACAAATTGAGCTGTTAACCTCAAGGTCAACAGTTTAAAACTACCTGACTCTTCTGTGAACTCCACTCCTCAATTCAGCATAGCTGATTTTTCCCAGTCCCAGAGACAATCAAACCTTACTGGCCTCAGAGAGATAGTTCTGAGTGGGTAAACTGCTGCAGACAAAACTAGCAGCCAAACTTAACTCTTCACATTTCTTGAGAGTCATTTATTCATTGGTTTGCTTGTTTTCCTTTCTTCTCCTTTCCTGTTGCAGACTTTAGTGTACTACTCACCACTTATCCTACCGCTCCTATACATCACATGTTTTAATAAAATAACACTCTCAAAGAGTAGGTTTTTCACACAGTAGCTTTACTTTATGCTTTATAGTATTTTTTTCAGCTTCTGTACTTTTATTCTATTACAATACTTTCATATTTTCTTATTTTCTCCCCCTTCCTTTTCCAGTGCTTTCTTCCAATTTGGCCCTTAACTCATAGGAATACCCATTTTCCCTAAGAAAAACAGGAAGTTATTAAAATTGCAGCCCAAACAAAGGCTTCTCCCCCCCCCTTCTTTCACACCTGAGTGCACTGAGTAACCCACATGCACATTACAAGAGCAACATAAATTAGCATGTATACCTAGGATAAAACTGGCATTTTGTCCCTTTTGTGCCTCCCTTCCATGAATTTCTATTACCTCTTTCCATCTTTTCTCTTTTTCCTCATACAATATATTTTAGTGGAACTTATTAATTCTGATTACCCTTCTTAAAAAATATTTTTGAACATAATAGTGGGAGAAGAGGAAAGTAAAAGGAAATAGAGGAAAGAACTAGGAGGCAAAGGACATTTATAGAGGTCTAAATACAGGCATGTACATATGTAAATATACTTTTATATAATGACAGGAAAATAGATCTATGCACATATATTTGTATATTAAATATTAAAGTAGCAAATGCACATTGGACTTCTACTCAAGTACACTCTCAATACAAGAACATTTTGTTCTAATAACCTGGCATTCCATGATGATCTCCTTCCCAACACATTTGTTGAAGACAAAATGAGTGCATAAGCAAATGTGGTGAAGAAAGCTGATGGTGCCCAGCTATCAATAGATATAGTTTCTGGGGTCTTAAAGGGTCTTGGAGATAAACAAGCTACCACCTAGGTGAGAAAAAGCAAAACCTACATGGAAGAAGCACACCAACCTGTGTGATCATGAGGTATAGATGGGATCAGATATCAGACATCAAAGACCCAGAAAAAAAATCATATCACTGTGAATGAGAGGGAGGGTGGAGTGAAGATCCAAAGCCCATTTGTAGACAATTATACATTTCCTCACTGAAGGGTCATAAGGAAGAGACAGAGGAGTCAGTCATGGTGCAGTATAGGTTGGGGAAACATTCAACTTTCCTCTAGTTCTTTAGCGCTTCCTCTCCCCCTTATCATGACCCCATTTCTACCTTACAAATCCAACTAGACAAGAGCATGTACACTGGTACAGATAAGAGCTCGCGACAGAAGGAATACAAGACACATCAACCACTCAGAACCAGTAATGAGAATAGTGATACCAGGACAGTAGGGGAAAAGCGGGGGAGGGGTTAAGGTGGAGAGAAGAGAAGATGGAGAAAGGGGAACTGATCACAAGGACTGAAATATAATGCCCCTGGTGGGGTGGGAGGTGGGGGAAGAACTAACTACAAAAAAGTGAATGCAGGGAGGCAGCAGTCAGTGTAAGACATAAAAAATATTAATTTATTAATTATCAAGGGTTCACAGAGTGGGGAAGGGAGGCAAAGAAATAAAAAATGAAGAGCTGATACCAATTACTCTAGTAGAATGAAAACAATGATGACAACATATGTACAAATGTGCTTGACACAACAGATGGATGGGTGGATTTTGATAAGCACTATAAGAGGCTTCAATACAATGTCTTTAAATATATATGTTTTCCCATTACGTTTGCAAATTTGTCAACCTCTCCAAGCAGAAACTTATCATAACTATCATTGTTTTTATTCTACTTTCCCTCTTTTAGTCCCCCCTCCTCCAATAATCTTTTCCCTTTTACTACATTCCACCACTTTATATTTTCCAGCTTCTATTAGACCTCTTGTATGTCACTCAAACAGATCCAAATACTTCTACATGACCAGAAGCTCAAAAATCACTAAGAGCTGTATCAAGATGTTTAGGACATAGCAGTCAACTACAGTAAACAAAAAAACAATCTAGAAAAACAAGGACAATGAACTGTAAATCACCCAAGCTCAAAGACGTACTCTGAGGAAGAAGCCATGAAAATCCCAGATAAAGAATTCAGAAGAATGACTTTCAGATCCTTTTGAGAGATGGGGAGAGCACTCAAAAGACCAATGGAAGAACATCCTTAGAAAAAAAAGGAATTCCAGAAGAAAAACCGTGAAATAGCAGAATGAGACTACATAGTAAAGGACTTGAGGAGTAGGATGGAAGAAGAGGAAAACTGAATCAATTAGCTCAAAGACAACTTCTCTGAACACAATCAATGTAAAAAACAATAAGCAAAAAAAAGAGAGAAGAAAATATGAGAATGATGTGGGGCACAATGCAAAGAAATAACTTATGCCCTATGAGGATCCCAGAAGATGAAGAAACAAACAAATTCAACAGAGAAAATAGTACCAGAAATCATAAAGAGAATTTCCCTGATACCACAAAGGAAGAGAAAATAACCACAGAAGACACAGAGAATTCCAAATAGAAAACATCCCAAAAGAAAAACATCACGATATTTCATAGTTAAACTTTCCAATTTCAAGAGAAAGGAGAGCATCCTGAGGGCAACTTGAGAAATAAAAAAAAAAGTCATCTATAAAGGCAAACAGATAGGGATAAGCTCAGACTTAGCAGATATTATGAAGGCAAAAACATAATGGAGTAGCATGTATAAACTTCTGAAAGAAAAAAAACTTGCCAAACAAGAATTCTATGCTCACAATTATTATCCCCCAAATATGTGGGATAGATAAAGATATTTCCAAACAAGGGAAAACTAAATGGATTCTTAAAAACAAGAGTAGCATTACAAAAATATTAACTGGCTCACCATGGACAGAGAACCAATGTAAGCAGGCAAAGCTGAGAGTATCAGATAAGAAAACAACACTCAGAAATCAATACATTGAAAGCAGCACTCAAAACAACACAGAAATAGAAAAGGAATAAAGACACCAAATAAAACCACAGGGGTAGAAAAAGTTAAAAAGAATCAAAAAGAAAAAAGAGCAAAATGAGAGCAACAAGCATGCATATATCAAATAATGACACTAAATGTCTATGGAATAAAGTCACCAATCAAAAGACAGAGAGTAGCAGACCTGATTAGCCGTGGTTCTCAGCCTGTGGGCCACAAGCCCTTTGGGAGTCGAATGACCCTTTCACAGGGTTTGCCTGATTCATAACAGTAGCAAAATTACTGTTATGAAGTAGCAAAGAAAATAATTTTATGAAGGGTGACCACAACATGAGGTACTCTATTAAAGGATCACAGCATTAGGAATGTTGAGAACCACTGAGTATGCTGTCTGCAAGAGACACACCTTAAACTCAAAGACAAAATAATTTAAAATCAAAGAACATTGAAAGTTTTACCAAGCATAGAGAAACAATATTAATCGCTGGTAAAATGTATCTCAAGGTGAATAACATAAGGAGAGTTAAGAAAGAGAACTATACTAATGATGATTAAAAGAAAATACACCAACAACATATACACTTAAAAAAACATATAGGCACACCAAGACTCTCAAATAACTCAATCAAATGCTCACAGAGTTGAAAACAGAAACAAACAATGTGACAATAATGTAGGAAGTTTTGGGCTGAGCTCCGGGGGCGTAAGTGGTTGAGTGCGGAACTGCAGCCCACGGGCTTGGCGGTTCAAATCCATTGGCGGCTGGGTAGCGCCCACGACCACCAGAGGCAGTGATGCCCACAAAAAAAATAATAATAATGTAGGAAGTTTTAAGACACACTCTTAAGGAAAGACAGATCATCAGGAATGGCATTCAAATAAAAAAAAGTAGTTAAACACAATCAACCATCTGAACCTCATAAACATATTCAGAGTACATCACCTAAAACAACCACAACATACATTCTTCTCCAGTGCACTCAGTGTAATATTCTAGAATAGATCACATGTTAGACCACAAGGCAAGTCTCCACAAATTCAAAACTATTGAGTCTATAATCCATCTTCTCAGATCACAATGCTATAAAATTAGAAGTCAACAAGTTATAGTCTGTGTAGTAGTCAATACTCCTTATGACATATAGATAACACAGAAAATATAAATTAATATATACACATAACTCACAATGGGCCACATAATGGCACACTATAACAGCCCTATAGATACTATACTTATTTAAGTACTCTCAAGGTAAGCATATCATCTGTCAGTAGATTGTAATAATTCTATATATCTATATTCCATATTTAGTGTTTGACCTTGGCTGCCCCCTTATGAGTAGTAGTGTAAAAAGAGTATCTTGGATCAATGTGATAGCATAAACTTTGCCTAGACTTAAGATGGCAGCCATAGCAAGCCCTTTAAACCCATAGTGCTGCTATTCGACGAGATACCATCTTGTCTGTTTTCACCAGGAACATCTGTGGTCCACACTCTGGGCTACTGAAAGGAAAAACATTTATGATAAAGAGCATATAAAATGATTTTTCAGTCCGTCCAGAGGTTTTGCATTCCATTCTTCAAAAGTAACTGGTTTCCTTCAGGAATGGTGTACCCAATGTCTGACTCCTTCCTAGTTCTCTTTTTGTTTCTACAGATTCTCTACCCAGCATCAGTTATGAGACCAAATTCTGCAGAGTGCATCAAAAACTTCTTCCCTTAAGGACCAGCTCAATGAAAAGTGGACTGGACTGCCTGACATGCTTCTGACTATACCAGCTCCCATAAAGCTCCCAAGAGTCAAGTTTAAGTCTAAACCAAAGATAAAATCCTCTTATCAGCTTTAGCCAAATCAATAGGACTAAAATTGAATGGGCTTACCTAAGGAAGGAGTACATTCATTGATATGGCTGGGGCCTGAAAGGACAACTTCCACTGTGACTTAGATGGTTACAGCAGCATATCCCACTCTCTGGTTTCCATTATCCTTTCTCCATCCACATACAAAGTCTGATCTAAATTTGGAAAGGTTATTCCTGTAAGTCAGGGTGGCTCAAAAATATCTATTTAATAATCTTTACTCAATCATGTAGAAAGGTTTCTGTATCAGGCTCAAGGAACAGGAACACAGGACTAAAGTCTATGTTTTCCAAAATCATTTATATCCAAAATCCTGCTCAAAGTGGTACTCATTAGTTCAGGGTTTTTTCCCAGGAGATTGGAGTGCAGCAATACCAGAGATGGTTGGCCATGCTGGAATGACTCTTTTGTTTAGAGGTGAATGCCTTTCATACCCTCAGTTTTAAACTTTTGTTCCTCAGTCACACATACTCTCAAACTAAAACCAAACCTACTAGCATACCAACTCATGGTGATCCTTATGGACAGGGTGTATATGAACTTCCCCTATAAGTTTTTGAGACTGAAATTCTCTAGGAATAAAAAGCCCCTCTACCTTCTGTCGAGTAGCTGGTGGTTTTGAACTACTGACCTCGCAGTTAGCAGCAATGTGTAACCACTAAGCCACCAGGGCTCAGTGAAACATGGGAAACTTTGTTGACATCTCGAAACACAAACAGTACAAAATATAATGATCCTTTAAAGAAAATATGCTAATTTGTTACAAGTAGTATATTGTAACCCTAAAACAAATGTTAACTACTATTTCATTTGGTTTACAAAATGTCATTTCTGAAAATCCAGTGTCAGTCTAGGTACACTAGAGAAGCAAATCCAGTGAGATTTATAAGTGTATAAGAATTAGTTTTACATAGAAAAACTGATAAAATGATTTCTCAGTCCATCCAGAAGTTGTGAAAAAATAACCCAGCCCAGCCTAGACTAAGTCCAATATTAGTCCGTATGTGTGAAACCAGTCTATAAATTCCTCTTCTGACTCATGCAAAACACGCAATGATGTGGAATGCAGGAAGATGACAGGCCAGTGGGCAGAACTTTTTGTGGCTCCAGTGGCAGTGTCAGCATCTCAGCACAGGCAGGGGTCTCCACACGGCTCCTCCAGCTCCAGGGCTCCGTCGTAGCTCCACATGTCTTGTCAACAGGAAGGTCTTTCAGGGAGAGGATGTGTTTGGCCTCCAGTGAGCTATTCATATCCGTCATGCTTCCAAGTATCCCTGAGAAAGCTTTCATGGTTGGAAAGTAGAGAATGCATCATAGTGGCTGTGGCAGTTACATAATCAAACAAGCCTCCACTCTCCATTTTCATGATTTGTTTCTCTAGTATCCCAATCCCAAGGTACCATAATGTATTAGTCTGGGTAGACTAACCATAGAGTCGTATATAAGCCAAGTTTTTCAGCACATTTTCAATGTACTTTTGTGGAAAACTTAGATGCCTCAGCTGATATTTGGGTCAGTTTATACTCAAGTATAGCTCCTTTAGCTCCAGGGCTGTAATCTTCATAGTTGGCAGTTCAAAACCACCAGGGACAAACTTTCTACACTCATAAACAGTTGGTCTTGGAAACCCACGGAGAATCCCTGTGTCAACACTTACTCAAAGGCAGTGACATATATATTGAGAGGGATTGGAATGGGGCCTGACCTCGGGGACAGTGAAGGCAAAACCACACCTTTTGTTCCCTTGAAAACATCGTTAAGACCAACCTTAGGATGTGAACCAGACCACAGCCTTTTTTTATCTTTGAGAGCACCTTTGAGACCGTATGATCATAGAGGATATTACACAAATCATACTCTTTGTTTCCTTGCGGTATCTTTGATTTTCCCTTGATAGAAGGTGTGGTACCAATTTTTGTGGGGTATACGTAAATGCTGGTTTTAGCACACATCTGAAAACCCAGACTTTCATTTTCTCACTAAGCTCTAGTAGAAGCAAGAAAACCCACTGTGGCTTTTGGACCTCTTTGGCTTCTGGCTCGGGATCCTGCATTTGGCTCCTCTCAGCTGATCCTCCAATTTTAAACTGAAGAGCACCTACCAGATTGTGAGACATTTCCTCAAATATTCATGAGTGTCTTGGCAATTTGTAGTGAATTGCACAACCCAGGTACATGAAGGAATATACACCAAGGAGGATTTTAGAGGGGGGAGGGATGGAAAAGGAACAGAGTAGCAACTTTGAAGAGTTTGAACATTTGGGATTTCTTCAACCTTGAACTTATTGGGACTACTGTGGTTTTAATTCTAACAAAAAAATTATTATCATGGGGAGAATATTTTTAGTGAAGAAAATGTTGCATTTGAGAGCCAAAGAAAAGTCAATGTATTATGGGCTAAAAAGGATAAAATAGGTAGATATCTATAGACCAAGTAAACAACAAGCATAAAAGCCCGTGGAAAAAGAAATCATAGTATTGCATGCAGTACTGACTTACCTAAATTTAAGAGAGTTTTAGGAAGACTGCTAGAATCAATATGTGTTGTTACATATAAGATAAATATGCATATATATAATATTTATAGGGTTAATATTAAGAAAACACATGGACAATGGGCCCCTACTCAGAGATCGCCCCCCCTCCAATACAATAACACTTTTTTCCAATAATTTGACAGTCTGAGATGCTCACCATCCCAACATGATTGCTGAGGACAAAGCAGATACATACGCAAATGTGGCAAAGAAAGTTGATGGTGCCTGGCTATCAAAAGATATAGTGCCTGGGTTCTTAAAGACTTGACGCTAAGAAAGCAGCCATCTAGCTGAGAAGCAACAAAGCCCACATGGAAGAAGCCCACCAGCCTATCCCAACACAATCGCTGTAGACAAAACAGGTGACTAAGTAAATGTGGTGAAGAAAGCCAATGGTGCCTGGCTATCAGGAAGTGTAGAATCTGGGGTCCTAAAGACTTGAAGACAAACAAACGGCCATCTAGCTGACTAGCAATAAACCCCACAAGGAAGAAGCACCACAGCCTGAGTGATCACGAGGTACTAAGGGGGTCAGCTATCAGATATAAAAGAACAAAAAATCATATCATTGTGAATGAGGGGGATTGTAGAGTGGGAACCCAAACCCATCTGTGGGCAACTGGACATTCTATCACAGAAGACCCAGGAAGGGACAAGGCAATCAGGGTGCAGTGTAGCAATGGTGAAACATATAATATTCCTCTAGTTCTTGAATACTTCATCACACATCCCCACCCCCATCATGATCCCAGTTCTACCTTATAGGTCCTACTGGGCCAGAGTATGTACACTGGTAGAAACAGGAACGGGAAACACAGAGAATTCAGGCCAGAAGAGCTTCTTAAGACTGATGGTGAGAGGAGCAATAATGGGAGGGTGTAGTGAATGTGGGGTAAAAAGGGAGAACAGATTGCAAGGATCTACGTATGACCTCCTTCCTGGGGGATGGACAGTGGAGAAGTGGACGAGGGGAGATGCTGGATGGTATAAGATATGACAAAATAATAATAATTTATAAATTATCTGGGGTTTATGGGGGAAGGAGGAGTGGGAAGGGAGGGGAAAAATGAAGAGTGGATACTGGAGCTCAAGTAGAAAGCAAGTGTTTTGAGAACAATGAGGGAAACAAATGTACAAAAGTTCTTGAGACAATGAAAAGTATGGATTGTGATAAGTGTTGTATGAGCCCCCAATAAAATTTTAAAAAAGATAAATATGCATATGAGGGAGGTAGGAAAAAGATAAATAAGCAAAAATTAAATATTTAACAAGGACAATGAACTGTTGTTGTTTTTGTTGTTAGGAGGTATTGAGTCAGTTTCAACTCAAAGGTTGCGGGGAGGAGATGAGCCAGTCAGGGTGCAGTGTAGCAACGATGAAACATACAACTTCCCTCTAGTTCTTTAAGGCTTCTGCCCCCCTCCCCTGCCTATCATGATCCCAATTCTACATTATAAATCTGGCTAGACCAGAGGATGTACACTGGTACAGACAGGAACTGGAAACACAGGGAATCTAGGACAGATAAAGACCCTCAGGAGAAGTGGTGAGAAGGCGGGATAGAAAGGGGGAACTGATTAAAGGATCTACATATACCCCCCTCCTCCCTGGGAGATGGACAACAGAAAAGTGGAGGAAGAGAGACATCGGACAATGTAAGACATGACAAAATAATATAAAAATAATGCATAAATTATCAAGGTTTCATGAGAAAGAGTGGGGTGGGGAGAGAGAAGAAAAAATGAGAAGTTGTTACCAAGGGCTCAAATAGAAAGCAAATGTTTTGAGAATGATAAGGGCAACAAGTGTACAAATGTGCTTGACATACAATGGATGGACGTATGGATTGTGATAAGATTTGTACAAACCCCTGAAAAAATGACTTAAAAAAAAGAATCCCATTTAGTCAAATTGTATTATTTAATCTATTTCATTAGTTTCTATTGTCCAGAATTTTATATAGATTATTTATGTTTGTGTTCATAATAGATATTGAGCTGTAGTTTTCTATCTTTGTCTGGCTTTTATATCAGATTTATGGTCACTTAATAAAATTAGTCCTGGAGTTTGCTTTTCTTTTCTATACTCTAGAATAATCTGTAGTCTATAGGATTTGTGTCAGCTCACCTCTGAATATTTTATAGAATCCCTCAGGATATCCATCTGTGGGATGAAGACACAACTTTCCCACAATTACATACTCCAAAATATTAAACAAACTATTTACCAGAATTTGATGTGGAAGTTAAGTTAGCTGTTTTCCCTGTGGTTCCAAGTTATCTGAGACCTCTGTGTTGTCTCACAACAGAGCTAACTCTCCTACTGTTAGGATGATGGCTCGCTTTCCTTGAAACCTGTGGGCAGATTCACATACTGATGCTACTGATCTCTAACCTAACCTGTTTAGCCACATCCAGGAGTCTGGGGTCTGATGTTGTCACATGAACCCCCAATAGCTCCCTTTCCTATAAGGTGTGCATATGGCACAACCCCTTCCTGTGACATGTGTCTTTGCCTATAGTTGGGGGCCTGGCTTGGATCCAGAGGGTATATAGGAATGAGACATAGGATAGAGGTTCTCTCTCCTGCCTTCTCCTTCCCCTCAACACAGGACACTCTCCCTCCTCATGTAATCCCTTCCCCCACTATCTCTTCACATGGATCATGGGGTGAGCATGTACCATGATGTGATATATGTCTGACTCTTATTGTTTCTCTCTCTCTCTCATGCTCTCTGTATCTTTATTATAATAAATAATAATTGTTGTTGTACAACTGCGCCTGTTGAACCTGTGTTGTGTGTATCAGAAACTGGCCAGTTCTGAAATCCATCTGAACTAGGACTTATCTATTTTTCCTGTGTTATAGGTCTGCTGAAGATTTCTATATCACAGTGTATTAATGTGGGTAAATTGTGTGTTTCTAGAAATTTTTCCATTTCACCTTAGTTTTCAGATTTGTTGGATTTCATAGTGATATCACTACTCTTTTATTTCATTTCATTCAGTTGTTAAGCCACTATTTTCATCTCTAATTCTTGATATTTACATTTTCTTTCTTTCTGGTGCTTTAATTTATTCATTGGTTTGTCATTTTGTTAGTTCTTTGAAAGAGTCAGCTTTTGTCTTATTTTGTCCTATTGTTTTGATTGCCAATTTATTATTTCTACTCTGATATTTATAACCCCTTTATTGCTGATTGAAGTTTTGTTTTATTGTTCTTGTTCTAGCTGTTTACCATCCTAGGCTAAGGGTTTTTGTTTGTTTGTTTATTTCTGGGCATCACCACCCTCTGATGCCTAGGTTAATGTTTTGATTTTGGTTTTTTCCTCTTTTTACATTGTGTGTTGATTGCTTTAAATTGCATTCTCATTACTACTTTTACTGTGCTCTAAACATTTCTGGTATATTATGTTTGGTTCTCATTTGTTTGAAGGACTTTCTCCCATCCAAGTACTAACCAGGCCCGACCCTGCTTAGCTTCCAAGATCAGACAAGCTCGGGCGCGTTCAGGGTGGTGTGGCCGTAGACTGAAGGACTTTCTAAGTTCGAACTCTTATTTCATCTATTAACCATTTTAAAGTAATATGTTGTTCAATATCCATGTATTTGATTTCTTTCTTGTTCTTTGTATGTTTGATTTTTTATATTGTTGTGCTCTAAAAAATGGAAGTCTCTCGGGCTGAGCCCGGGTGGCATAAGTGGTTGAGTGTGGGACTGTGGCCCGAGGGCTTGGCGGTTCAAATCCAGCGGCGGCTCTCAGGAACAGCACTGGGTAGCGCCCACGACCACCAGAGGCAGTGATGCCCCCCCCCCAAAAAAATGGAAGGCTTTCAATATATTTAACTTTATTGACTTGTTTTGTGCCTTGACACATGATCTATTCTCCAGACTGCTTCGTGTGTACGAGCAAAGAATACATCCTGTCCTGCTGTTGGGCAGAGTGTTCTGTGTATGTTTAACGATCGAGATGGTTAGCTGTGCTGTTTAGTTCTTCTCTGTCTTTATTATTTTCCCGATGATCTGCCTTCCCTGGAGAGTGATGTAGTGAAGTCGCCTACAATTATTGCTGCATTGTGCAGTTTGCTCTTCAACATAAATGTATTTCAATGGTCCTTCATTGAGTGTATATGTTTATTATCGCTATGTATTATAGTGTCCCTTTAATCATTTAATACCACAATTTTTTGTCCTTCATGATGTTTTTTGCCTTGGAGTCCATTTTATCAGTAATTAATGATTGTCCTTGAATCCTATTTTATCAGTGATTAATATATTGTAAAAGCAAGACCAGCATTAAAAAAAACACTGTGGGGAACACTTTGCACAGGGAATCAAAAATGACAGCATGCAAAACAACACCATGCAGAAATCAATATACTGAACAACATTCAAAATAACATGGAAATATATGATGAACAAAGAAATAAATAACACCACATTAAAAAAACCACATGCAAAAAAATGACTGTTACAAAGTCATATACATCACTGAACCCCAGTGGCATAGTGGTTGTGTGTGGGACTGCAGCCCACTGGGATGGAGGTTCAATTCCAGCAGTGGCTCCACAGGAGCAAAGGCTGGGTCTCCTACTCCCACTACCAGAGGGCAGTGATTACCCCCCAAAAAAAAACTAAAAAAAAAACAACCCCAAAACAAAGTCATACACATCAATAATGACACTGGATGTTAATCTATTATATGCACAAGATTAAAGACATAGGGTTGCATACTAGATAAGAAAACAAGACACTAATATGCTGCGTAAAAGAATGAATGGCAGGGCTGAACCCCAGTGGCATAAGTGGTTGAGTACGGAACTGAGGCCTGTGGGCTTGGCGGTTCAAATCCAGTGGCTGCTCTCAGGAGCAGCACTGGGTAACACCCACAACCACCAGAAGGGTGTGATGCCAAAAAAAAAAAAGAATGAATGTCATTAATAATATCCAATAAAATAAGCTTCGGGGCAAAAAATATCATGAGAGGTGAAAGAAACAAAAGAAGAAGAAGCCACTTAATATGATTGAAGGGACAAAAAAATGAAAAGACATAAGAAATAAGGCAAGGCCAGGTAGTGGTTCACTCTGTTGTGTTGGTATCAGAACTGAATCAATGGCACCTGAAAACATAGCTAACTCATACATCTACATGTGCATTTATTTTTGCATCAATGTGCCTGGTATGTGTTTTAAATTGAGAGTTTATACTGATAGTTCTGTATCTAATCCAGTAGTTTCAACCTTCCTAATGCTATGACGCTCTAATACAGTTCCTCATGTTGTGGTGACCCCCAACCATAAAAATTATTTTGTTGCTACTTCATAACTGTAATTTTGCTACTGTTAAGAATCATAATGTAAATATCTGATATGTTGGATGCATTTTCACTGGTACAAATTGAATAGAATTAAAGCATAGTGATTAATCACAAAATAATATATAATTATATTCTGTGAAATATTTATTTCTAATTACAAATGAATGAAATTTTATCTTGAAACATAGTGTAGCATGGGTAACAGTCTTCATGCTGGGTACTCATACATGGGCATATCTGCATGTGGGCAGACTCGCCTGGAGATGGATAGAGGAGTGGTATCTCAGTTCCTAAGACCATTAGAAATATGCGTTTCTGTGAAAGGATTGTTCAGCCCTCAAAGGATCGTGACCCACAGGTTGAGAACCACTGATCTAATTCAACAACACGAGAACCATTCCATAGTTCCTATTTCCCTTATCTGTAACTCCTTTTCCCCCAAAATAAAAATACTGCCTTTCATTGAATAGTGTGCTAATGCATTCAAATCTCCTATTCATATAAAGTAATCTCAAAATATCTAAGCTACACTCCTGTGAGAAACAGCTTTACTAACTGAAACAGATGTTTTCATATCATACCTTTTGCCTTTTGCTGCTTTTGTGACAATTCTTCTGACTGTCTCCCATACTCTCAAAATTGACCAGACATGAAGTCTAGCAAGTGATTCCTTTTAGTAACTTGTCCAAAGCAAGAAAACTGGACAACATTCTATTATGATGCATAATGTTTACATTAGCTAATTTTCAGAAATGAATAAGCAACTTTTTTCTTCCTAGTTTGTCTTAGTGTGGAAGCGCTAATAAAATTGGTTACTTGCTGTCATTCATTAAAGACTCATTCTCAGAGCAGTCTGTTCATCTACCTGTTTCAGGGCATATCGATGCACATTACTATTGAGTACTACTAAGTCAGTGGTCAGAAAAAGGGAGTTGTGTGTTCATCCTCAGTCCTTCTAACTATTATCAGTTATCCTAGTCATTGCTGTTGAGTTGATTCCAACTCATTCCAACTCATTTTATATGACAGAGTAGAGTAGATTGGGATTTCTACTAAATCTATATGGGAGCTGTGATACTTAGGTTTTCTGGGCCAATATGGCTTGCATAGGAACATGAGGGAGGAGTTCAGCCTGTCAGGTGGCAACCTGATTGGAAGTAGACCAAAATAAATAGCTTTCCAAGACCAGTCTCCTCCTCTGTTTCTCCTTGGTGATCAGAGCTTACCATGGAACACTAGAGCTTGCGGCTCCATTGGGACCTGCTTCACCACCCTGCTGTGCTACTGACCTTAGCTGTGCTTTTGCTGTGCTGTTGCCACTTCACCCTACCTTGTAGGATGCCTGCAACCCAACTCTGCTGGTCTTACCTGAGGGCAGACTCTGGTGTCTGCTTCCTGGACTTGGACGAGCAGCTGACATTAGCTGAAGGATCTTCAGCATATTAACTATCCCATGGAAATGAGTTAGACTGAGCTCTCTGTACTACTCTGTAAGCTAATAAGCTGTTGTATTCCTTTTCAAAAATAAATATATATACACAAAACTAGTGTTTTCAATCTTTTTCCCATTTTCACTTCATTCTTTCTCTCTCATCTTAATATATATATATATGTGTGTGTGTGTGTGTGTGTGTGTGTGTGTGGTTTTGTTTTTCTTTAGGACCCTACCTAACCCAGAAGCAGAGTAGATAGCTTCATCTTTCTCCAGCCAAGCTACTACTGGATTTTAACCACCAACTTTGCACTTAGCAGCTCTTTGTAAAATCCATAGTGTCACCAGGGCCCCTTTAATGCCCTATGCAATTAAAATTACTAATCTGAACATTACTTTCTTATTCTTTAGACAGAGGGATGATAAATAGATGATCAATAATAGAAGATGATAGATAGATAGATAGATAGATAGATAGATGTTAGATAGATAGATAGATAGATAGATAGATAGATAGATAGATAGATAGATAGATAATAGGAAAATCTACTTGGGCTCATCGCAACCCCTTAAAACGGAATGGAACACCCCCATAGGGTTTCCAAAGTTGTAAACATTGATAGAAATAGACTGTCAGTCTTTCTAGCATAAAGAAGCTGGTGGGGTCAGTTCAAACTGCCAACCTTTCATTTAGCCACCAAAAACTTTCAGTATTGCTCTAACAAAGCGCATTTTTCAAGTAGGATGATAATAAGTATTTTAAACTGTTAGTATTATCGAAATTGAAAGAAGAGAATATAAAAACTTTATGTAATATTCTTTCCATTCTAAAACTCTTCCTAAATTAAAAAGAACTCTTTTAATGCTTCAGTGCTATTCAAGTTCAAGCAACCTAATTATCAGAACAAATATCTGAAGTGAGGGTAATGCTTTACCCTTCCCTGTTGGGGTTAAATGGTATAATCCACTTAACCTATGAATGAACTTATAAATGTGTGTGGCTTGGTATTGATATTGCTCTGTAAACTCCTCTTAACTTATTGCCCTATTTTCTATCCCTTTTAATTATGGCTTTAGATATCTACCCCTTCTTTTCTGCATGAGGCTGTAGGTAGGAATAACCTCTTATTGTGACTTCAAGTTTTTGGAGATAGTAAGAAATTTCTGATTAACATACATAGAGGCAATTGGTAAAAATAATTTTCAAATGAAATAGGAGATGAATTAATATTGCTGGAGTGATCTTTCTTAAAGGTAAACCTGACTAAGACAACTGTCTGTTAAGATACATCTAAACTTCCCCATCTTTTTTGCATAACACTCAAAGGGCAAGCCTGACACTGATATCCCTGTATAATTTGGTTGCAATCTAAATGTCTCCAGGGCAGTAATTCCCATTGATGTTTAACACCATCACTGAGTTGTGACACCCATACCCTCTCTCTCACTCTTTGCTTTGTTGGTTAAAACTTGAAGCATCAATGCATATCCCTGCCTAGTCACTTCCAAGCTTTCATCTTAGAGACCAGGGAGTGTGAGATGTAAATGGATCCATGGAGCAGCAAAAGACATCATCAATAGCATATCCTGTTGGCAATCTTTTTAAATAATTTGATTTTACACATAAAATTTTAATTCAGTGATGTTTAATCAGAAGCCACTTCAGTCATTCTCAATTCTTCCCAAGCTTTTTCAACTCTATTCAAATAGTTCCTCAACTTGACTGAGCACTTTCTTCCCAGACTTCACTGCTTCTGTCTTCACTTTTTTCCCACTTTTCACCTCATTCTCTCTCATCTTAGTATTTCTGTTTTTAATCACATTTTTAATTCTCAATCATGATAAGCATTATTCTTTCCAGATTTTATTAAGTTGTACTTCTACTTTTATTTCTTTGTACTAGTTCCCCTTTAACCTTCCAGCCTCGTGTTCTTGAGCATCAATTTATTGACTTTGGATCTGTTTCAAGTTTATAATTTTGTGGACTGGAAAGAAGATTTCACATTTCTTTCCACATATTTACTTAGAAGATTGCACTTGGCAGTGACACATATATAGCTGTGTTGCAACACTGTTTGTGTTTATTTGATTTATAAGGATCCACTGCCAACATATTTGAACAAAATTACATGGCTATCTTGACTTTTTTCAATTCTGTTTCTAGTCCACTCATTGGAATTTCTCTTCCTTTAAAAGTCATGTATCTCAACTCTTGAAACCTTGAACAAGGTCTAACTCATTCCAAAGTTATCCTATTGATAATAATAATTTCTTTAAACTGACTTAATTCACTTTACCTATGCTAAATTAAGACTCATGGCAACTTGAATATGTGGATCTTTAATTTTGAAAATAGACTTTAGAGCCTGCTGCAAGATTTATTGTGTCTCTGAAGTTGTATGACTTTAGAATCTACAGTGTAGCTACCACAATGCAATGTCCAGGAAAGAGAGAAAAGGAGAGGTAGAGAGATTAAGAGAATGTGTAGAAACAAAGAGAGTTGACACTATATGTCAACTTGTTTGGTCCAGAAAATTCTCAGTGATTTGGCAGTTAATACCTAATAGCCCCATGGCTTCACCTAACATAATTCAATCACAGCCAATCGTTGTAATTCTCCATAATTAGATAATATTAAGGTAGCAGTTCTCAACCTCTGAGTCTTGACCTCTTTAGTGACTGAACAATCCTTTCACAGGGGTCATCCAATCATAACAGTAGCAAAGTGACAGTTAGGAAGTAACAAAGAAAATAATTTTATGGATCAGGGTCACCACAACATGAGGAACTACATAAAAGGGTCTCCATATTAGGAAGGGGAGAATCACTGCATTAAGGTGAAATGCAATTCTCTTGCTCAGGACACAATCCTGATTCAGTTATATTTCCTTGGTGATATGGTCTGCTTCTTATATAAGTGGATGCTGTGGAAATACGTAATTGTCAAAAATTCGCATTTTTCTGGGTCTGGACCTCCATCTGACTCATCACCTTCAATTCTTTGGATGTGAACCAATGTCCTACCAAATTGTTTGCTGATCCTGGAAGCCACCGGAAGCCTGCCATTTGGGCTGCCACACTTGGATTCATTCACCTATCCAGCCAAACCTGAAGTGCTGGCCTTGGATTCAACCACCTACACAGTCTCTTTCTTGTGGTCTTCTTGCTGAGCATCAGCCCCTACAGCGATTTGAGACGAGAGAAGCCTCTAACCTACAATCTAACCCATGGACTTGGAACCTGCCTAAACTCAGACTTCCTCTCTCTACAGCCATGTAAGCCATTTTCTTGAATTTAAAGTTACACATAGATATTAATATATGTGTATATACACACTACTGATCTTGCTTCTCTAGAGAGCTCAGCCTAAGACAATAACTTTCTGTGCAATACAGCAAAATATAGCCTACTATGATATTCTAGGTAGACTAGAGAAACAAATCCATAGACATGCATAGGTAAATAAGGGAGAGGTTTATGTACAAGAGGAAATGAACATTGAGAAGGCATCCCAGCCCAGTCCAGTCCAAGCCCACAATTCTGATATCAGCCCATATATCCAATACCAGTCTATAAAGTCTTCTTCAGATTCATGAGGCACATGCAATGACGTCAAATGCAGGACAATCACAGGCCAGTGGGTAGAAAGTCTTTGGATCCAGTCCCATGGTAAGCAACCTAGCACTGTCAGGGGTCTTTCCGTGGCTTTTCTAGTTTCAGAAGTCTGGTTCCATCAAAGTAGGTCCATGTGGCTTTTCCTCCAGGATGTCTCACAGGAAGTCAGCCTTATGTCTTGTCAGTAGAGCATGTCCAAGAGACTGAGTCATGAGTCTCTCACTTTCAATGGGAAAATACAGCTGTATTTCCCAGAATTCTCCGAAGAAAGCCATTCCCACACAGAGATCTCATCAGTTATCTCAAGATTGGCAGGCTGGACTCCACCCCTACACTCTTAATGCTCAAATTGACATCAGATTAGGTGACTGCTGCACCCACTCTTGCATCATCTTCAAAACTGCCAGCATGTTCAAGTCCGTCTTTGTAGCTATTGTGCCAATCTATCTCCTGAGGATCTCCTGTGCCCTCATTTTCCTTCCACTTCACCAAACAGGATGTCCTCCAGCAATTATGATTCTTGATAACATGTCCAAGGCAAGCAAATCAGACAACATTCTGTTCTAATCCATTAGGTCTTCATTGGCTGATTTTCAGAAGTGAGTCACTGTGGAAAACAGAGAACCTGGAAGAAAACAGAGAACCTGATTCCAGGACTCATGATCACAGGGCTTAACACAACAGCTTGAATGAGAGGCATACCTCCACACTCTGAGGTATGGAAGTACCCCAATGCAAATATTTCAAGAAGAGTGTTTTCACCACAAGCACATCTTCCCCCCCCCATTAAAATGCTAATATCATGTTGTCTCATACAGGTGCCTGGCTCATCACATAAGCAATTAAAGAATGCCTATCTCTGATGTTTTGTCCCTTATGCATAGGAACAATTTGCACCTTTTATCTTTTACATACCTGATATTCCCTTTGAGGTATTCCCCTAGAAGTTTTGGGTTATTGAGAATAATGTATTGCCCACATTAATGTGTATGTATAACAAGAGGCTTGCAGACTGTTGAATAAACTCTGGACTTTTCTCCCCCTTATCACTTCTCCCAATGATAGAGCCAAGAACCCTGAACCTTGTTTTCTGTTTTCTTATCAAGAAAAGAAACTCAACAAACACACTCAATAAAAACAACCTCAGACAAATAAGAATGCTTCTTCTGACAAAACAAAATATACATTTTTTCAGCACACATGGAACATTCTCAAGGGTAGATCACACATTAAGCCACAAATCATAACAAATTCAAAAAAAAATTGAGATCCTACAATCACTCTTCTCAGACCACAGAGTAATAAAATTAGAAATCAACAATAAAATGAGTAGAAACACAAAGACAAACTCTGGGAGATTGAACAATCTAACACTCAAAAACCACTGGTATTAAAGCAAATAATGGAGAAAATTTTTAATTTTCTTAAAACAAATGAAAATGATAAGCAAACTGTCAAAATCTTTGATGCAAAATGAAGGCAGTAATCAGAGGTCAATTTATAGCTATCAACACACATACACAAAAAGAGGAGAAAACTAAAATCAAGATCATAAAGCAACACCTCCAGTAACTAGAGCAAGAATAATGCAATCCCTCTAATAATGGAAGAAAAGAAATCATAAAGATCAAAGCAAAAATAAATTGTATATGGGGGGGAGTGGAATCAACAAGACAAAATATTGGTTCTTTCAGAAGATTAAAAACCTAGACAGACCACTGGAAAACTTAACAAAGGTAAATTAAAATGACAAAATAATCAGGATGAGTCTTTAAAGGTGGTTCTCATGTCTAACTTAGGCCACAATTCTGCCTTTGCCTCAGTTTTTGCCTGAATATATTAAAACACAGCAAAGCAAAAATAACTTTGAAGCAAACCAGCACACGCTCAATAAAATCAAGCAATAACATCACACAGTTGCAAGTAAACACAACACACACCTTCAAATCTCACCAAAAGAAAAAAAAATTATACTCAAGCAAATGATAAAACTACAGGAATCAGAGTTTTTTCCAGAAGAAATGCTTTGAGAACTACCTGGTGAATAATTCAGAAGATGTAAATTTAGGTTCTTATAGTAGTTTAAGAAAAATTTCAAGTAAATCATAGATAAAATTAAAGAAAGCACAGACCAAATAGAAATCCAGATTAATACTAAAATTTCAGAACTAGGACACATTGAAAGGTTAAAGTAGAAATAAATCACAAAGTAGAAAACAAAATTCACAAAAAACTCAGAAATAATTTTTTTTAAAAAAGAATTATATGGAACAATATTAAGAGGAATAATTTATATCATTGGAATTCCACAACAGAAAAAAGACTAAATATGAATAAGAGCCAACAAAATTGAATATTTGTTACAAAAAACCTTCCCTCATATCATAAAATGTAAGAATACATGTATTAAAGGAATTGAACATACCCCAAATAAAGAGGACCCCAAAAGGACACCACAACAATATATTGCTATTGCTAATCATCAAGTTAATTCTGACTCATGTACAACAGAAAGAAACAACCCAGTCCTGCATCAATTGTATCCTCACAATTGTGTTTATATTTGAGTCCATTGTTGCAATTCCTAGATCCATCCATCTTGTCAAAGGTCTTCCCATTTTCACTGTTCTCCCATTTTACCAACCATAATGCCCATCTACGGGAGCTGTTATCTCTTGATAGACTGTACAAAGTACATAATACAAAGTCTCACTATCCTTGTATCTAAGGAGCATTCTAGCTGTACTTCTTTTAAGGCATTTTATTTATTCTTTTAGCAGCCCATGGTATTTTCAACAGCAATGTGTTAGTCTGGGTAGACTAGAGAAACAAATTCATAGACACTCGTATGTATATAAGAAATAACTTTAGGGCTGAGCCCTGGTGGCATAGTGGTTGAGTGCAGGACTGCGGCCCACTGGCTTGATGGTTCAAATCCAGCAGCAGCTCTCCAGGAGCAAGGCTGGGCCTCCCACTCCCACCAGAGGGCAGTGATGCCCCCCCAAAACAAAACAAAAAGAAAAAACTTTATATAAAGAATAATTGCAGCTGAGCCCGGTGGCATAAGTGGTTGAGTGTGGGACTGCGGCCTGCGGGCTTGGCGGTTCAAATCCAGCGGCAGCTCTCAGGAGCGGCACTGGGTAATGCCAATGACCACCAGAGGCAGTGATGCCCACCCCCCCCAAAAAAAAAAGAATAATTGTAAATTATGAAAACATCCCAACCCAGTTCAGATGAAATCCATAAGTCTGATTTAGGCCGTATGTCTGATATCAATCTATAATTTCCTCTTGAGATTCACAAAACACATGCAATGACACCAAATATAGGAAGATCACAGGCCAGTGGATGGGAAGTCTTGTGGAGCTGGTGGCTGTTGTAAGCACCTCAGCGCTGGAATGTGTCTTCTTGAGGCTCCTCCAGTGCAGAGCACTAGCGTAGCTACATGTGTCTTGTCAGCTTCAATGTCTCCCAGGGAGTGAGTTTGTGTCCCTCTTCCAGGGACATACTTATCTCCTTCATGCCTCCAAACAAAGTCGTCAATCTGCCATCTAATTGACAGGAAAAACTCCACCCTTTTCCTCTTATGTCTCAATTTGACAACAAATTATGTAACTACCATAAGCACCAAATTCTTCAACAGCACCATAATATAAATCATTGATTCTTCTGCATCCTTCTTTATTCAATGTCCTATATGCATAGCAGGCCATTGAAAGTATCCTGAGCCCCGGTGGCGTAAGTGGTTGAGTGTGGGACTGTGGCCTCCAGGCTTGGTGATTCAAATCCAGTGGCGGCTTTCAGGAGCAGCACTGGGTAGTGCCCATGACCACCGGAGGCAGTGATGTCCACTCCCCACTAAAAAAAAAAAAAAAAAGAAACTATCATGCCTTGGCCTTGACTCAGATGCATCTCAGTGCTCAAAGAATCATCCTTATTTTTTAACACTTTAAAAACATCTTGTGCAGTAGATTTACCCAATGTATTGTGCCATTCAATCTCTTGTCTAAGACTTCCATGAGTATTGATTGTGGATCCAAGCAAAATGAAATCCTTGAGAACTTGAATCTTTTCTCCATTTATCACAGTGTGACCTCTTGGTTCAGTTGTGAGCACTTTAGTCTTCCTTACATTTAATTGCAATCCACACTGAAAGCTGAAATCCAAAATATACCATAACTACGTTTTCCAAAACCAAAGGCAAAGAAAAGATACTCAAAGATGCTAGGAGGAAATGAAAATTTATCTACAAAGAAAATCAATGAGGGCTGGGCCCTGGTGGCATAGTGGTTGTGTGCAGGACTGCAGCCCACAGGGTTGACAGTTCAAATTCAGCAGCATCTCTCCAGCAGCATGGCTGGGCTTCCTACTCCCACCAGGGCAGTGATGCAAAAAAAATAAAATAACTCTGATTCTCCACAAAAAGCTTGACTATAAGAAGGCTATGTGATGACATATATAAAACTCTTTACAACAACCAAAAGAACTATATAAACAGAAAAAAAAATGTCCCTCAAATGCAATGGGAAAAAGAGGGTATTCCAAGATAAACAAAAAATTAAAAGAATCTGTTTTTTTAAAAAAGACAAATCTTGGGGCTGAGCCCCAGTGGCATAGTGATTGAATGCAGGACTGCAGCCACTGGCTTGGTGGTTCAAATCCAGCAGTAGCTCTCCAGGAGCAAGGCTGAGCCTCCTACTCCCACCAGAGGCAATGATGCAAAAAAAAAAAAAAAAAAAAAAAGGACAAATCTTACAAGATATACTAAAGGGTAACATACCACGGTGGAAAGCAACTAGATTCGCAAAAATGAACAAAAAAATCAAAGGATGGAAATGTATAAATCCAGCAAGTGACAAACAAAAAAGAACAGGCATTGTTGATATTAATTTATGGCAAAATATAGCAAAAAGACAAGAAGAGAGAGAATAGTAATAGAATTTTTTAAATAAATCATTTTATTGAGAGCTCTCACAGGTTTATAACAATCCATATATCAATTGTATCAAACACATTTGTACATGTATAACCATTATTTTATGTATTTATTAAACATTTTATTGTAGGTCATACAGCTCTCATCACAATCCATACACACATCCATTGTGTCAAGCTCATTTGTATATCTGTTGTCATCGTCATTTTCAAAACATTTTCTTTCTACTTGAGCCCTTAGCTCCTCATTTTTTCCCTCCCTCTCCCACCATCCCATCCTCATGAGCCCTTTATAATTTATAGATCATTATTATTTTTCTAGGTCTTACACTAATCAGTGTCTCCTTTCAACCATCTTCCAATGGCCCATCCCTCATGGAGGGGGTTATATGTAGAGCATTGATATTGGTTCCCCCTTTCACCTTGCACTTTCCCCTTCCCCTCCTGGTATCGCTACTCTCAGTATTGGTCTTGAGGAGTTTATCTGTCCTGGATTCCCAGTGCTTCGAGTTCTTATCTGTAGCAGTATACATGTTCTGGTCTAGCCAGACTTGTAAGGTAGAATTGGGTTATAACAGTGTGGGGGTGGGGAGGAAACATTTAAAAAACTAGAGAACAGTTGTGTTATACTACACCCTGACTGTCTCATCTCTTCATTATGACCCTTCTGTAAGGGGATGCCCAATTGTCTATAGATAGGCTACGAATCCTCCCTCTCATTCCCATTGATATGATTTTTTGTTTTGGATCTTGGGTGCCTGATACCTAATCCCATCAATACCTCATGATCACACAGGCTGGTGGGCTTCTTTCATATGGCCTTCGTTGCTTCTCAGCTAGAGAGTCTCTTATTTATCTTCAAGCCTTTTAGACCCCAGATGCTATATCTTTTGATAGCCAGCACCATCAGCTTTCTTCATCACATTAGCTTATGCATCCACTTTTCTCCAGCTATTGAATCAGGAAGTTAGACATCATGGAATGCCAGATCATTAGAACAAAGTGTTCTCCCACTGAGGTGGTACTTGAGTCCAATGTCCAACTGCTATCTTAATACTTAACATATCAATATATGTACATTGATCTATTTCTCTTTAGTTATATATAGTTATAAATAAATATATTTATATGTGTACATGCCTGTATTTAGACCTCTATAAATATTCTTTGCCTCCTAGATCTTTCCTCTTACTTTCCTCTTGTTCCACTATTATTTTCAACCTTCTTTCAGGTTTCAGCAATCCCTCTCAGTTACGGTGCCCTTGATCAAACCCTATCAGGCATCCTAGCCGTCCTCACCAACAATTTTTTTTTTTGGGGGGGGGGGGGCATCACTGCGTTCTGGTGGTGGGAGTAGGAGGCCCAGCCCCACTGTTGGAATTGAACCTCCATCCCAGTGGGAAGTAGTCCTGCGCACAACCACTACGCCACCGGGGCTCAGCCCCTCACCAATAATTTTAGATCTCTTCTTGTTCCCTTGTCCCTGGGTTTGTCACTTCCTTTTTATTGCCTTCCCCTCTCCTATGTCCCCCAGGAATGTTGATCTGGTTGTTTTCTCTTCCAGATTGTTAATCACTCCTATCTTATCTAGATATACATGTAGAGACAATAATAAGCACAAAAACAAGACCAAGCTAAAGAAAATATAAAAATAAAACAAAAAAAAAAGAGCCTATAAATAGTTCCAGGTTTGTTTGTTGACCTTTACAAGTGTTTTACGGTCAAGTATAATGGGGTGAAATGCCGTGGCCCCAAGATCTATTCTTGGTATTTTCCTGAAACGTCATTGGTTTGCTCCCCTTGCTACTCTTTTGCACTCCCTTAGTGTTTCACCCTGATGTGATGGGGTCAAATCTGGCACAATTCTAGCATGTTGCCTCCAGTGTTGTTCCTTATAGTGCTCTGGGTAAATGAGGGACATTGTGTTCTCTGGTGAGGCCAGCCTTATGGTTCTCTCTGTGCTGCTTAGAGCCAGAATATCGTCCTTGGGCCTTGGTGGGCCAAGACATGTTCCACTCTCTCTCCTTCCCTCTTTGTATGCTCCTGTGTGCTCTGATCAGACACACCCTTCTCCCTGAGCTGTATCTTCAGTGCTGTCCTCTGAAGTGAATTCTTCTGGTGGGAAAGAAAGGTTTTCGCATAGTTGGGATTGGGGCTGGCCCCATAGACCTCTTTATTGGCTTCTGCTTGATGTATGTATTTTACATTCACATCTTGGTAGATGGAGTTGAAGTCTGGTCTCTCCCTCTCCTCTGGATAGATAAACAATGCCCTCCCTTTGGGTGGGTTAGTGCCCTGTTCTCCAGCTATGCATTACCCATGTCTTTTTTTGTTTTCTTTCTTTCTTTACCCCTCCTTTTAAGTTGGCTGCCAAATGTACCCCTCAATAGGGTTTGGTCACTGTTGTAGTACCTATGCCTCTTTCCATCAGGAATGTATGTATACAGTAGCTTTTCCGCTATGCATCTTTTGCATTTTTAAGCTTACCTCAGCAGACTCATGTTGTACTTGTCATTTTGTTCTTGACGTACTTCACTTATCATAATTCCGTCCTATTATGCTCAGGTGGCAATGTGCTTGCATTCACCTCTGCTTTTTCCCTGCATACTCCTCCATTGTATATATGTACCACAGGGTTTTTTTCCCCAATGATTTTATTTGGGGTTCTAACAGCTCTTATAACATTCAATACATCATTTGTCTCAAGCATCTTTGTACACATGTTGCCATATTCATTCCAAATATTTTCTACTTGAACCCTTTGTAAAGCTCCTCTTTCCCCCCCCCCTTTTTTTAATGAATCATTTTATTGGGGACTCACACAACTCCAATCACCATCCATACATACATTTGCACACTTGTTGTCATCATCACTCTCAAAACATCCCCCTCCACTTAGGCCCCCAGTACCAGCTCCCCATATTTCACTTCCTCCCTCCCCCTCCCCCATGAACCCTTCATAATTTACAAATTGTTATTACTTTTTCATATCTGTACCACAGTTTTTTAATCCATTTGTCCATTGACCGTCAACATATTCTAGAAATTCCCTTCCTATTTGAGCCCTTGGTATCTGCTCCTCTTTTTTTCCCTCCTGCCCACTCCTTCACCCCCATGAACTCTTAATTAATTATAAATTTTTATTATTTTCACATCTTTCACCATCTGCTGCCTCTCTTTACCCATGTTTTGGCTGTTCAACCCCCTAGGAAGAGCTAGGGTTGCACATCAATCATTGTCATTGTTTCCTCATTTCTTGCTCTCCATCTCCTCACCCATACTCTCATTACTGTTCCTGACGGGTTTATCTGTCCTGGATTCCATGGATCGAGAGCTCTTATCTGTTCCAGTGTACAGCATTGTAAGGTAGACCTGGCTGGGATCATGGTAGTTGGGAGAAGGAGGGGGAAATATTAAAGGCCTAGAGGAATGTTGTTAGTTTCATCAAAGCTATACTGCACCCTGGCTCACTCATTCCTTTCTTATGACCCTTCAGTTAGGAAATGTCCAATTGTCTACAGATGGTCTGGGGGTTTCCACTCTGACACCCATCAACTGCATAGATATAATTGTTTGTTTTGGGTCTTCTGGTGCCTGATACCTGATCCCATCAACACCCCATGATCACACAGGCTGGCATGTGTCCTCTAAGTAGCCTTTGTTGCTCCACTGCTAGATGGTTGCTTATTTTAACTAAAAGTCATTAAGACTTCAGATGCTATATCTGATAATAACTGAGCACCATCAGCTTTCTTCACCACATTTGCTTATATACCCATTTTGACATCAGCAATCATGTTGGGAAAGTGAGCACCACAGAATGTCAGGTTCTTAGAACACAGTATTCTTGCATTCAGGAAGTACTTGAGTAGACATTTAAATATATGTACATAGACATAAATCCCTATCATAACATATTTACTATATGAACTTGCCTGTATTTATACTTCTATAAATTATTTTGCCTCCTACTTCTTTCCTCTATTTCTTTCTATTTTCTTCTCATCCCAGTAACATGTTCAACCATCATTCAGCTCTCAATAATTTCTCTTGGCTACATTGTACTTGATCAACCCCCACCAGGCATTCCACACCCTTCTACCATCAATTTTAGATTTCTTGTTGGTCCCTTATTCCTGGGTTTGTTATTTTCCCCCTTTCTTTCCTCCACCTCCCTCTCCTATATCCTTTCGAAGCCATTGGCCCCTTTGTTTAATCCTTGAATTGCTTATCCTGCCTATCTTATATAGATAGACATGAGGGAGGAGAAAACAGAGGGCATCTATAAATAGTTTGAGATCTGTCTGCTGGCCCTTATAAATGTTTTCCAATTGAGCCTGATGAGATGCCAAGCCCTGCCCACTGATTCCGAAGTCTATTTCCAGGATTCCTCAGAGATTTTGCTGCTTTGCTCCCATTGCTGCCTCTGTTTTGCTCTCTTCGTGTTTCATCACAGTGAGGTGGGGCGGGGGCAGGGAGCAATTCGACCAGTCACAAGTCCCACATTGTGTCTCCAATGCTGTCCCCTGTAGCACTGTGCATCAGTCAGGTGGTATTGTGTCTCATGGTGGCACCAGCCCTTCAAGTCTCTGTGGACATTGACTACTCTGAGCAAGAAAGTAGTCCTTGAGGCTTGATGGGCCAGAGTGAGTTTCTCTCTCTCTCTCTCGCTCTTTCTCTCGCTCTCTCTCTCATTTAGTCTGGGTAGACTAAAGAAAAAATCCATAGACACACATATGTATATAAGAGAGAGGTTTGTATACAAGAACAATTGAACATTGAGGAAAAACATACCAAACCAGTCCAGTCAAAGGTCATATGTCCAATATTAGCCCATATGTCTGATACCAATCTGTAAAGTCCTCTTAAGACTCATATAGCACATGCAAGGATACCAGGACAATCACAGGCCAGTGGGTGCAGAGGCTTGTGGATCCAGTGGTGGTAGAACCATTTTAGTTCTGGTAGGGGTCTCCTTGAGGCTCCTCCATTTTCCAGGACTCAGGTCCACAGCATGTTGCCATGTGTATTGTCAGTGGCAATGTCTCCAAGGAAGTCAGCCTTGTGTCTTGTCAGTAGAATGTCTCCAAATGGGGGCAATAAGGCTGGATCTCCCAGAATTCTCAGGAGCAAACCATGCCCACACAGAGGTTTTATTAGCTATCTCCAGATTGACAGGCTAGACTCCACCCCTACTGTCTTAATCCTCAAATTGACATCAGGTTAGGTGACTGCCACACTCTCTCTCCTTCACCCTCTATCTCTATTTCCCTCTTGGTTTGCTCCCGTGTGCTCTTGGAAGGAAGGCCTGCCAATCTCCCCAGGTTGTGTCTTTAGCGCTGTCCTCTGTGGTGCATTTCTCTGGGGGAGGGGAGTGTTATAGCTGGGGTAGGAGTCAGCCCCACATTAACAGAATTTTTAAAGAAAAAATCAGCTCTACAATAATACTAGATTTTAATTCACTAGTTTTGGTAAAGGATGTAACAACATGATACAGCCTCTACCAAGACACTGAAGAGCTCTAAAGTAAACCATCTGTCAACTTGCCATCAAGTGAATACAGAACAATACAGCCAATAACAGAAAAATATATATTCATTTACAGTACTCAGTTACATTCTCCACAATGGACTATATGGTAAGCTATAAAGTATACCTCAGTAAATTTTTTAAAATCAATATACTACCAAGTATTTTCTCAGATTCCAAGGCCATAAAATTAGAAATCAAGAAAAAAATAAAATAAAAGATTGCTCTTCTTAGATCATCCTAATTAAAGAATTGAAAAAGAAATGCAAAAATTCCTTTAATCAAATGAAAATGAAGCACTATATACCAAAATCCTTAGAACACAGCAAGAGCGGCAAAGAACTCAATTTCTAGCAATAAATGTACAGAATAAAAGACAAATCTAATCCAATAATCATCATGAAACCATTGACAAGAACAAAAAAGAAGATGAAAAGAAACTAAATTTACATAAATTAAAGAATGATCGGGGTGGGGATAAAAAAAGAGTGATAAATAAACTTTGGTGCATGCACACATGGAATAGCACATGGCATAAATAATGGTAAATCTACAAAATAACTCAGCAAAATTGGACCTGTAGAATACTGACATTATTAAATCATAAATGGACAAATATTTTATATCTCTTCTGTAAAAAATAAAAGAAGCAGCTGGAGTAGAAGAAAGTGAAGGTGAGAATTCATACTGAAAGGAACATTTTTTTTCTGATTACCGGATGTGGTTTTTATGGAAGCTATTGTCAATTTGAGAAGATTCAGAGTGAAGAGGTGGAGTTTAGCCTGTAAGTCAGCTCACAGCTTGAAAATCTCATCTGGAGGTGCTAAGGAAATAAATAGTTCACGGGAGACAGGACACACACTCACTCCCTGTGAGACTTTCTACTGACAAAGCTCACTCCCTGACAAGACACATGGCGCTACACTAGTGCCTTGAGCTGGAGGAGCCATGCAGAGATCCCTGCCAGCACTGATAGATTTCCACTACCACTGGATCCACAAGACTTTCCATCCATTGGCCTGTTATCTTCCTGCATGTGATGCCATTGCATGTGTTGTATGAGACTGAAGAGGAATGTATAGATTGGCATCAGACATATAAAGCTCTTTCTTATACACATATGAGTGTCTGCAGATTTTTTTTCTCTAGTATACCCACATGACACAGCTTTATTCACCACATTTGCATATGCACCCATTTTTGCTTCAGCAATTTTGTTGGGAAGGTGAGCTTTACAGAATGCCAGATTGTTAGAACAATGTGTTCTTGTGGTAAGGAAGTACTTGAGTTGAGGCCCAATGTCCACCTGCAACCTTAATTCTTAACGTATAGATATGAATACATAGTTCTAGGGAGATTTTGCAACAGAAAATTAGACAACAAATAGGAATCTAAGTAATCCAAATTAGCAAAGAAGGCGTGGAAGTCTTACTCTTTGCATATAACAAGACTTTATATGTAGAAAACTCCAAACACTTGCCCCCACAAAAGAAAAAAAGGAAACAATCTAAGATTTTGTAACATAGCAGGATACAAGATTAACACATGGAAAGCAATCAGATACCTGTGTACTTATGAAGAGAGGTCTGATAAAGATATCAAGAAAACTATACCATTTATAATAGCCACACAAAAGATGAAATGCTTAGAAATAAACCTAACTAGGGAAATAAATTATTTGTATAAAGAAACAAAAGAGAGCTACATAAATGAAAGAATATCAATGTTCTTAGAAAGGAAGGCTTATAATGTGAAAAATATCGATTCTTTAACAATCAATAAATACAATGTAATTGCAATGCAAATCCCAACTCTATTCTTTTAAAAAATGGAAAGTCTAATTGCCAGCTTATATGAAGAGGGGAGAAACTCAGAATAAGCCAAAAACTTTTTAAAGAGAACAAAATAGGAGATGTCTCATTGCCTCACCTCAGAATATAATGCATACATAAAGTCATGGTACTAGTATGGTAGGAGCATATATCAATTGAACAGAACAGAGAATCCAAAAGTAAATCCATCTACCTACAGAAATTGATGTTCAAAAAAGGACCTAAAAACAGTAGATGGGAGGACTGAGCCCCTGTAGAGTAGTGGTTGTGTGCAGGATTGCGGCCCACTGAGTTGGAGGTTCAAATCCAGCACCGCTCTCCAGGAGCAAGACTTGGCCTCCTACTCCCACCACCAGGGAGCAGTGATGCCCCACCAAAAAAAGTAAATGAGAAATGGTCTCTTCAATAATTGGTTCTGGCAAAATTGAAATTCCATCTGTAGAAGAATGAAACAGGATTCATACCTCACCCCATATATAAAAATGAACTCAAGATGAATCAAAGATCTAAATGTAAATCCCATAGCTATAAATATCATCAATGAGAAAATAAGAACAACCCTATTGAAAGGCATAGGCATTCTGTGAACTATAAGGAAGCACACAGAGAAGACAAAATATATGACTAAGACTTATTAAAAACAATACACTTATGTGCATTGAAATACCTCATCAAATAAGTAAAAAACAATTAAAGCACTTGAAAAAATAAGTATGTTCAACCTTTGTGGAAAGGGATATGGCATCAACTCAAACCACACAAAATAGAAATTCTATATAAGCCAGCAATGCATCTGCTGGGCATAAATACTAAGGAAGTCAGAGCCACAGCATGAACAGACTTTGGAAGCTCCCAAGGTAGAATGGGCAAGAGTGGGGCGAGAAGCAATACCCTAGGCTGGCAGGTCAACAGCTGATTTAAGCTTCATTTAAGGTTGAATAAAGTGAAATGGAGCATGAAGTTCCATAAGAGGGACAAGGGAAATCAGGGGATGGAGTGGGAGAAAATATGAGTTCATGGGTGACTGAACAATTGAAATGTAAACTACTCCCTCCCACCAAATTCAAAACATGAATTCATCACACACAAAAAGTTCAAGTAAAAACATTAAAGGATAATGGGAATTTATACAAAAATAAATCACTATTACAAAAAACTAAAAGACATTTTCATAAAATTGATAAGGATAGGAAGTGCCAATGGAATATTTAACATTGTGAAAATGTCAATACTATCTAAAGCAATCTAAAGATATAATGCAATCTCAATTTGTATTTTATCATAATTCCTTAAGGAGATGCAAAAAGCAATCATCAACTTCATATGGAAAGGAGAGAGATCTCGTATAAGAAAAGTACAACCAAAGAAGAACAAAGTTGGAAGCCTCACACTCACTGATCTGAAAACCTACTATATAGCCAGTAGGCAAAATAACAGTTGTCCTAGTACATTGACAAACACAAGACCAGTGGAACACAATGAGAGCCCAGAAGTAAAACCATCCATTTATGAACATCTTATCTTCTACAAAGGACTGGTGTTCATTAAAAGGAGGGAAATAATCTCAATCTCTCCAAAAATAGTGCTGGCAAAAGTGGGTATTCGTTTGCAGGAAAAAAGTTCTATAACTTTCACCATGCACAAAAACTAAATGTAAATGGATCATGGTTCTAAAGGTAAATTCTAAAGCTATAAATGTCATCAAAGAAAAAAGAGGAACAGACTGATGGGCCCTACCATAGTGCATAAATTAGCTATCCAACATTCCAAAAACACATACACAGAAGATATAACTGAGACTTTCTTTAAAAAATAAATATTTCTGTGTATCAAAAGACTTCACCAAGAAAAGCTCAAAATGGAAAAAAAGTTCTGAAAATAACATCATACAAGAGTCTAATCTCTAAAATTTATATAGACCTTCTCCACCTTAATAACAGAAGAATCCAATTACAGCTGCCATGAAATTGTCATTTCACCAAAGATGTGGCCAGCAAACACAGGAAGAAATGCTCACCATCATTAGTCATTGTTATTAGATAGCAATGATCAATTGCAACCCATAGTGACCATATTTACCCTTTAAAAAGAAGCCCTGCTCAGTCCTGTGCCATCTTCACAATGCTTAATGCTTAAGCCCATTGCTGCACCCACTGTGTCATTCCATCTCCTCTAAGTTCTTCCTCTTTTTCATTGACTCTCTACTTTTCCAAGCATGATAGCTGTACCATGGATTGCCAAAAAATCTCCTTAGAGTGTTCTACAATGTTTCTTAGAAATAAAGAAAACTTTCAAATGCAGCAGCAGCTCTCCAGGAGCAATGCTGGGCCTCCTACTCCCACCAACAGAGGGCAGTGATGCCCCCCCCCAAAAAAAAAAAAGAAGGAAAGAAAGAAAGAGCTCATCTCACATGTTATCAGAAGAGACCTCTCCCTGGAAGAGTACATCATGGTAGGTAAGGTAGAAGGGCCGGCTCAGACATAACAATGATTACAAGGATAGTGCAGGACTTGGCTGTGCTTCATTCTATTATACATACAGTAGATATAAGTTGGAATGAACTTGACAGAACCTAAAAAAAATAACAACAGTCCCTGCAAATCATGATAAGAAGTCTCACCAACTTCACTACTAGAGAGACATTACGTCTGTACTTTTTCCAAAGTAGAACAAGTCGTTTGGCAGGTCATGGTAATTTTAATATACTTCATGAGCACCATAATTCAAATGCATCAATTCTTCTTCAGCCTTAGCCATGAGAGAAATGAAAATCAGAACAACGATGAGCTATCTCCTCACCCCAGCTTTAATACAAACTTCAGAAAACAACTATTGCTGGTGAGATTAGAGAGATTGGAATCATGCACACTAGTGGTACTGGAAATTGTGTAGCTAGTTTAGACAAAATATGGCATTTCTTTACACATTGGATATAGAAATAACAAATTCAGAAATCCTCTATTAGATATTTAACTGGGTACCCCTCTCCTAATTAAAAACAGAAAAAAACCAACAACTCCACTTGGCCAAGTTGTCAGAGTACAGGTATTTTGCTCTGGGAGAGCATTGAGCAACTAACTCACTGTGAGTTAGTGCACCCAGTGGCATTGCCTGGGAAGGTCCTTTCTGGTCACAGTGATTTTTTTTTTTTTTTTGTAAAAGCAATTTCACTTGACCTCATTTTTTGTGATGACCAATTTAAGAGAACAGGTGCATTTGTGAAATTTTCTTTCCTTCTCAGGAAAAGTGCTGCAAAAACTGTTGTGATGTTGAACACAGCTTACAAGGACAGCTATGGAAAAAAACTGGTGTACAAGTGATTTTCTCATTTCAAAAAAGGTGAAATGTCCATTGATGACAAACCTTTCTAAATGTCTGTCAACTTCTTTAACGGACAAAAATTGTGGACTCATAATGCATATGGAGCTCATTCCACCAGGTCAGACTGTTATTCAAGCTTTCTATTTAGAGGTTCTGAAAAGAAAGCTTAATCATGTGCAATAAAAAAAGACCTGATTTATGGAGATCAGGGATTGGTTTTGTCACCAGGACAATACACCTGCTCATACATTCATCTCGCTGCACGAGTTCTAGGCTAAAAAACACACCATGCCCCTCTTGCCCCATGCACCTTACTCCCCTGACATCTCTCCAGGTGACTTTTTTTTGTTTCTGGGACTGAAAAGGGCCATGAAAAGACACAAATTTGAAAATATAGAAGAGGTGAACAATAAAAAGCAAGGGAGTCATCCAAATGGATGAGTTTGAAAAATGTTTCCAAGAATGGAAGTGCAGATTTGACAAATGTACTCGGTGTAATGGAGAGTAACTTGAAGGTGATAAGGTGGTTTTGTAAAAAAAGAAATTTTAATATACAGCTTTGAAAATTTTTTTCTGGTTTTTCTTGAGGGGGGGTACCCCCTTGTATACCCTATAGAAATAAGAGTCCTGATAAAAACAGATTCAGGTCCACATTTATTGAAGCATTGTTGATGATTTAAATAATGGAAACAACCTCCTTTCCTATCAGTTAATCAACTGATAAATAAATACCAATTTCTATACATACAAAAAATATGGCCCTTGTGTTTGTATTTGCTAGGTGTCATTAAGTCAGTTCCAACTCAAAGCAACCCTTCGTAGAAAGGTAAAATCACCAGTCCTGCAATACCCAAACAATGGCCGTGCTTATTGCAGTCAATCCATCAATCCATCTGATCAAGGATCTTCTTCTACTTTACCAAGCATGATGTCATGTCCAAAATACGTGAGATGAATATGGACTAACCTTGCTTTTAAGGAGAACGCTAGCTGCACTTCTTTCAAGAAAGATTTGTTTATTCTTCTGGCAGTCCATGGTACTTTCTAACTTCTTCACCAGCAACCATAATACAAATGCATCCATTCTTCTTGGTCGTCTTTATCCTATGTCCAACCTTTACATGCATATGAGGTCATTGAAAATACTATGGCTTGCAATCCATGATGCTCACCTTCCCGACAAGATTGCTGAAAACAAATGTGTGCATAAGCAAATGTGTTGAAGAAAGCTGATGGTGCTTAGCTCTCAAGAGATGAAGTATCTGGGTCTTAAAGACTTGAAGGTAAACAAGTGGCCGTCTACCTCAGAAGCAGCAAAGCCCACATGGTAGAAGCACACCAGCCTGTGTGACAACAAGGTGCTGAATGGACCAGGTATCAAAGAACAAAAAATTACATAATTGTAAATGAGGGGGAGTACAGATTGGGCAACCAAAGCCCATCTGTAGGTAATGGGACATCCCCTTACAGAAGGGGTGAGAATGACAATATCAGGAGGGTGAAGGGAAAGTGGGGAATAAAGGGGGAACAGATTACAAGGATCTACATGTGACCCTCTCACTGAGGGACAGACAACAGAAAAGTGGGTGAAGGGAGACTTTAGACAGTGTAAGACATGACAAAGTAATAATGATTTATAAATTATCAAGGGTTCATATGAAAGGGGAGAGCAAGAGAGAGGGCAAAAAATGAGGAACTGATACCAAGGGCTTAAGTAGAAAGCAATATTTTGAGAATACTGAGGCATGCAACAGATTGGTAAGGGAAGCAAAGCAATGAGTCCCCGGTGGGGGAAGCAAAAATAGACTTTGGGGACAGAATGTGACACTCCATCAGACTCAACTGGAAAACACTCCTAAAGACCAAGAAAACAGACCTGGAACTATTTACAGGTTTTTCCTTTTTTGTCATTAACTTTCTTTTTGTTGTTGTTATTTTATTGTTTTTGTTTGTTAGTTTTATCTTCCTCTATTGCTTTGTTTGGATTTGTTTTTGTGCTTACTATTGTCTCTGCATGTCTATCTAGATAAAATAGGTGGGATAAATAATTCAGAGAAGTAAATGGGACTGATGGTTTGGGGGGGGGGGGAGACACAGGACAGGGAGAGATGGGAGAAAGGAAGGGGTGTATCAATCAACCCAGGGACAAGGGAACAACAGGCAATCTAAAATCAATGGAGAGAAGGGAATAGGATGCCTAGTAGGGCTTAGTCAAGGGCAATGTAACCATGAGAAATTACTGAAACCAAATGAAGGCCAAACATGATAGTGGAACAGGAAGAAAGTAAAATGAAATAACTAGAAGGCAAAGGACATTTATAGAGCCCTAAATATAGGCATGTACATATGTAAATATGTTTACATATAATGATAGGGAAATAGATCTATCTATGCACATATGTTTATGGTAAGTATTAATGTAGCAAACAGACATTGGGCCTCTACTCAAGTACTCCCTCAATGCAAGAACACTTTGTTCTAATCACCTGGCATTCTGTGATGCTCACCTTCCCAAAAAAAATCACTGCAGACAAAATGGGTGCAGCAAATGTGGTGAAGAAAACTGATGGTGACCAGCTATCAAAATGGCTGGGATATTAAGATTTTATATAGTGTCTGGGATAACAAGTAGCCATCTAGCTTAGAAGCAACAAAGCTCACATGGAAGAAACACAACAGGCTGTGTGATCATCAGGTATTGATGGGATAAGGTATTAGGTATCAAAGACCCAGAACAAAAAATCAAACCTATGTGGTTGAGGGTGGGGGACTGCAGAGTGGAGACCCAAAGCCCATCTATAGGCAATTGGACATTTCCTTACAGAAGGGTCACAAGGAAGAGAAGACATTCAGGGCGAATAATAGCACCAATGAAACATACAACATTCCTCTAGTTCTTTCATGTTCCTCCCCACCCCCAATTCATGACCTCAATTTTACCTTACAAATCTGACTAGATCAGAACATGTACACTGCTACAGATAAGATCTGATCACACAGGGAATCCAGGACTGATAAACCCCTCAGGAGCAATAATGATAAAAGAGACACCAGGAAGGGAAGGGGAAGGTGGAAGGAGAAAGTGGGAATTGATCACAATGATATAGAACACCTCACTTCCCCCAGAGGGGCAAACAATAGGAAAGTTGGTGAAGGGAGACAGCGAACAATGTGAGATGTGAAAATAATAATAATTGATCATTTATCAAGCATTCATGGGGGAGAGGGGAGGGTAGGGAGGGAAAAATGAGAAGTATATATCAAGGGCTCAAGTAAAAAGAAAGTGATTATGGTAACATATGTACAAATGTGCTTGACACAATGAATGTCTACATGGATTGTGATAAGAGCTGTAAGAGCCTACAATCAAATTATTTAATTAAAAAAGAGACTGTTGGTTATCCAGCTTTCTCTGTAAACTTTCACCCAAATTGTTCAATAATAAGATAATAATTTTAGCATTCTATTTTACACTTAGGTAAGTAATGGTGTCTTCAAAGTTACTTATCTCTTGAAGGTACAGTACACATCATAACTGTCTGCTCTCTTATGTAAGAGTGTTTAAAATTCTTGGGAAAGCATTGGTAGGATAGGATATATATTGAGTAAGAAAAAAACTTAAAATCACTACCAATTATCTAAAAAGTTGTACACACTAGGGGTCAGATATGTTCTAATCCCTCGCCTATGTGTACAAATGTAGTTATGTGAAATTGATTTCAGCTTTGGCACATTTTTAACAGTGGGAAAGGATTCCTTTGGATAGCGAGTGTGGCAGTTATGAGCTTATGTCAATTTCATGATTGAGATGTAGGGGTGGAGTCTAGCCTGTTAATCTGAAGATAGCCATTGAACAGCCAATGAATTCTCTGTGTGGCCATGGCTTTCCCCTGAGACTTCTGGGAAATCTCATGATATTTCTCTCGTGGGGATGAGAAGCCATCTCCCAGTTGTTGGGAGTCAGTCTCTGAGACGACAAACTGCAGACAAGACAAAATGGCAGCGTCTCAGGAGCTGGAGGAGCCAGAGGAGAAGCCACACGGCCTTACCCTGATGGAATCAGACATCTGAAGCTGGAGAAGCCACATGAAGACCCCTGCCAGCGCTGAGTTGCTTCTATCACCGCTGCATGCTGTCGATGGACCCTGAGCCCTGGAAGCAAGGACCCATGGGGAGACCCCTGCCAGCGCCAGGATTCTGCACCCACTGACCTGTGACTTTGTGAGTAGGAAGGAGACTTTATAGACTTGTATCAGGCATATGGGCTAATATAAGAATTATGACTTTGAACTGGACTGGGTTGGGATGCTTTCTCAATGTTCCATTTCTTTTGTATGTAAACCATTCCCTTATATCCATATGTGTGTCTATGAATTTGTTTCTCTAGTCTACCCGGACTAACACAGCAAGGCTCCACCCTCCCCAAGAAGCAATGTTCCACAAATTCTGCCTTCCCAAATGGCTTTCTGCAAAAATAACCATTAGTTGGCATGTCTGTGCAGTCCCCCAAAGTACTTCCTAACTTCTACTTAATTTAGCTACCATCACATACAGCATCCAATGCAACCTTTCAGCGGAGAAGCAGAGCAGTAGGATAGCATCCCCAAAGTCATCACCACACTGCATCCTCACAGATGCTGCAGGGGATCAGTCCTCAGCATTGGACTCCTCCATTTCCTTTTCTATAGTGTGGTTTTGTTTACTTATTTTTCAATTGTAGCTATTTCACTGATTGTTTCTTACAGGGTTTATGCTTCAGATTTTTGACAGTCACATTGTTCATAGGTGGCCCAGAGGTGAAAGCCTTCTTTCACCCTCCTATTAGATATATTAATTAAATCTTGATAGATTTTTGAAGTGAGATGACTACAAAATGTACAGTCCCTAAGGAGAATTCTCTTTTCTTGAGTAACACAGTGTGTTAGTTTGGGTAGACTAGAAAAACAAATTCATAAACATGCATATGGATATAAGGAAAAGGTTTGTATACAAGAGGAATGGAACATTGAGAAAGCCTCCCAACTCATTCCAGTCCAAAGTCTTAAGTCCAATTTTAGCCCACATATCTAATAAAAGTGTATAAAGTCCTCTTTCAATTCACAAAGAATACGCAATGACACCAGGACAATCACAGGCCAGTGGTGCAGAGTCTTGTGTATCCAGTGGCGGTAGAAACAGTAGAAGCATCTCAGCACTGGTAGTAAACTCCACATGGCTTCTCTGGCCCCAGAAGTTTGGTCCCATCAGGATAAGCACATGTGGCTTCTCCCACTCCTCCAGTCTCCAGGACTCGGGTCTATATCATGATGCCTTGTTATCTTGTCAGTAGACCCTCTCCAAGAGACGGAATCAAGTCTCTCTCCTCCAACTGGGAAAAACCACGAGACTTCCCAGAATTCTCAGGAGAAAGCCATGCCCACACAGAGGTCTCATTGGCTATCTCCAGATTGACAGGCTAGACTCTACCCTTACACTCCTAATGCTGATATTGACACAGATCAGTGACAGCCACACAGTTTTTTGGTATATTTTCTTTAGAAAGTCTTATTATTTACCCTTGCTTTTCTGTTACAGTAAGTGAACCCTTTAAAACTGTCTCTTGCATCTTAATTAGTCTGTGATTAGGATAGTTGTTAGAGTAATAGAAATAATATTCATAATATGTATTGTGCTTCACTGGGTACCAAGAGTATGCCAAATATTTAATGTGTGTCTATAAGTTTAATCTCTATGAAAGTCTAATCTGCTTATTAAGAAATTGAAACTTAGAGAAGTTAAGGGACTCAGAAAAAAGTCATACATTAGTAAATGGCAGGACCAGCATCTGGAACCCAGTTCTATCTGACTCCAGTGCTTATTAACACCAACCTATTCCCCTTACTTTAAGTTTTCTTTGAACTTTAGCCAACATATTCTGTGGGAAGAAGCAGGGAACTCTCTATGTAACCACCCTCAAGTCCCTTCTTCTAATGGTTGATAAAGGGCCAGACCAAGCCACAACATAAAGATAAGCTGAAAAACTGAAGGCGTTTAGGACATTTACCAGGCTGAACAAAGGAAATGCTAAGTAATTAATGAGAGAAATTGAGACACTATAAAATACTGATAAGTGGGGCAAATGTTTAATCACTCAAATTAGCACAAAGGTTGGCCACGTGAGTCCACACAGAAGCATTTTGGAAGAAATTCCTGGCAATATTCTTGCAAAAAATCAGCCATTGAAACCCCTATATAGCACAGTTATCTTCTGAGATGCATGAGGATAGAATTGACTAGATAGAATCTGGGTTCTGTCTATGTCCTGATGAGCAGAGTTATGAGGAGCAAGGTTGATTGGATTCTGCTGGGACAGAAGGCTCATCACACTGGAGACAATAGTCACATCAGGAGGCATCCTAGAGTAAGTTCGGGTGATGATCCCTATTTCATGGTGTGAGATCCAACTCAGAAAAATTAGACTATGAACACAGCAGACTCACATTATTCAAAGAAAAAACAATCTCATCATAATCACAATAATCTTGTCTATTCCATCGTAGGGGGGTAAGATATAATTAGCCTATTTATGCCTCCAAAAGAAATTCTTCTGAAAATCTGGGCACTTGCTGGGATATTACTTTATTAAGTATTATGCAAAAATAAATAATGATTTTAAATAAGTACAGCTGATTCATTGACACGTACAATGGTCATTGTCTGAACAAGAATCAGGGCCATGCTTTATTTCTGAGTAACAACTATTTTTAATATACTTAATAAATTACAGACAAGGTCAACCATACTCAACATTCCAGAATACACAGGGGAAACCTCTGTGGACGTGTCCAGACTACTGGGACTGCTACCAACACATTGTTTGGACACTTCCTTCTGGGAGCTGTCCCCACCAGCAGGTCTGGTGGCAGCCCTTGCTAAACTGTGGCAAGAGGTCAGGCATGGTCCGATTAGTTCAGCAGGTATGGATAGTGGCACAGAGTACATAACTTCTCATAGGCAGCAAAGACACTGGGAAGGTTCACCTACTGAAGATGGGGGCCACAGCAGTCAATGTGGTTGCATTGAGCTTTAAAGACCATATTAAGATGAAAGCATTGTACACCATAGAGTCAGGGCCCAGCAGACTTCTTTACATTACTTTAAGTCATTTATACAGATGATCTCTTATCCTATATCTTTTACTTCATGAGGTCAAAAAATAGACTGTGTCTTAGTCACTGATTATTCAACCCTGAACATACTATTTTTGTACATGTATTCTTATAAATCAATGAGTGAATGCATGCGTGAATAAGGGGAAAAAAAACAGTATTTCAATAGGTGAGGATGTTGAGAGCAAAACAAACCTGCATTACACACACTTTACCATGCAATAGAAATGGTCAATGAGCCAGAAACTGAAACTGTCATATGGGACATCCAGGAAAGCATGTTAAAACATAGACTGCCAAAAAAAAAAAAAAAAACATAGACTGCCATGAAATGAGCCTTTCTTGCTAGTCTGTCCTTTCTCTTTCTATGTATCAGAATACAGACTTCATGGTTGGAGTTTCAACACCATCACAGATTCTGAGTTGATCTTGAATTAATTAATCCCCATGATGATTAAAAAAAAAAGATAATGGATGTGTCTTTGACAGTAATGGGCATGTCATTTAGCCCCTCAGCCACCTACAACCCACTACTTTTGCATAAGAAGGGATGTGATAGGTTTATTGTGCCAACGAGGCCAAGAGAAACATGTGAGCAGAGTGAGATCAGGTCACAGCTTGATTAGAAAATGACAGAGAGCCACCAGGGCAGTGATGCCACCAAAACAAACAAAGATGACAGAGAAAAATGAAGATGACCAGCATCTTATATCTCTCTTGTTCCCTGGTAATCGTAACAGGGTGCTGCTGCTTTAGCTAGTTCTCCACCTCAACCTGTGTGCTGCCCTACTGGTGGGCCAGGCAACCCCATGGATCATGTTGCTGGAACTTGAGGCTCCTTTGAGACTTCCTTTGCCACGCTGCTGGTATTTACATTGCTTGAGCTTGAGGATGGTGGATCCTCTCACTGTGCAGGAGTTCAAGATCCTATGAGGGCCTGCTTCGCTAAGCTTCTAAACTATTGACTGTTGTTGACCCACCTTACTGGCTGTTGCCTGCAGACAGACTCTGCTTGTCTTGCCTGAGGAAAGACTCCATAGTCTGCTTCACTGACCTTAGTCCCAGCAACCCAAGTGAGTTAAAGGACTTTCAGTATGTCAGCTGTTCCACAAAAATGAATTGAACTGAGTCCTCTGTACAGCTGTGTGGACTAATTGACTATTAAATTCCTTCTCACTTTATAAACATATGTATGTTTATGTGTGTATATATGCATATAAATAAGTAACAAAAAGATATAAGAATTCATCCATGCTGTTCTTAATCTGTTAATAGAACCCAAATATACTTCTGATTGAACCAAACTCTACCATTGCCAACTCTTGATTTCTCCTCCTAAAACACCCACTTCTTCTGCTATCCTTTGCTAGAGTCTCTTCCTCTCCCTTCTCTAAAGACTGGCTTGCCATAGTATTCATCCCTGTGCCCTCCTCATATCCACCTGTCTAAAAATATCACCCACAAACTAATGAACCCTAAAGTTATCTTAGAAAATCAGACCTTTTTCAAAACTTGAGACCCAAATCCAGCTGTCCAGTTAACATCTCCAATCATTTCCCAAAGAGAACTTTAATTCCCCTTATCTTTCACAAACCTATTTTTCTCCATAGCTCTCTCATCTCTCATTGTTCAAATCAAAGATCAAAGTATCTTTCTGGATTCCTTTCTTTTCCTGAGAATCCCTAAGTATGAACCACATCAACTCACATTATTTCATTCCCCGCACTACTTCTGGCACAGTCTTTGCTAACAGAGTTTTTATGAGGTCTCCCAGCATCACTCACATGGTGTCAGGCAGTCACTGACAACATAGTTCAGACCAGTTCACCTTTCTGTTCAAACTCTTCAACCATATCCTGTTATCCTAAGAATAAATTCCCTACAGGCTTCCTTGGACCAAGAGACCATGGGGTACAAACAGTTGAATACATAAAGACTAATCCAAAGTTTTAACATTTGAACTCAAACTCAGAGGCACCTCAGAATAAAATTCTCGTTATCTGCTTCACAATATTACAGCAATAAAAACATTGTGAAAGCAATTCCTTTTTTTACAACATATGGGGTAGTCATGAGTCAGAACTGCAATGTCAACTAGTTTTGATTTGCCTTCCTCTGAGTCCTCTATCCACATTGACCACCTTTCCGCCACATTGACTTCATTTCTCAAATATACAAGTGTACTGCCCTGCTCACTGTTTTTCCCTGAAGACCCTCAGTACCTGAATGTCTTTCACCAATATTACCATAGTAATGACACCTTCAACTCTTACATCATAGCTCAGATCGAGCCAAAGGAGATCTCTGCTAGAGTAGCCTCCTACTCACTCCCTTCCTTCCTATCCACTACCTTACATGATTTTTCTCTATAGCTTTTATCACTATTTACAAAAAAAATGATTACTAAACTCTATTTTTAGTGTACTATATAGAACAGTGTATAAGGTGGTGGTGCATTAGCTTTAGGATTTGGCTGCTAACCCCAAGGTCAGTGATTCAAACCCACCAGTCACTCTGCAGGGATAAAAAGGAGGTTTTCTACTTCTATAAATATTTACTATGTGGGCCAGTTCCAGTCTGTTCAACAGGATTACTATGAGTCAGAATTTCTGAGTTGGAATCTATTCAGTGGGCTTTAGACAATGTACTTCATAAAAGCAGTAATTGTTTTTCTTCATCCCCAACTTCTGGACAGTGCCTGACTCAGAGACATTTCTCAACCTTTAATCACCAAATCAGGAATTAAAGTGTCATGCCACTGAAATTTCATCTCTGACCTTTTAAGTATTATTGATGGTCTTTCCTGTTTTTAATCTTTATATTGTTATTATTATTATTACTTTCTTTTCTGCTTTGTTTTGTTCTTGTATTTTGCTGTTTATGTTAAGTTTCTCAGTTTATGAAAAGCAGAGGGGATGGATGAATAGAGAAATTAATGGATGTGAGGCTTTTCTAAAACTGGAGGTGGAGAAGGAAAAGGGAATGGGGAAATAAAAAAGAATTCAGATAGGGGAGGGAGCACTAGAACTGATTGTAATGATGTACAAACTTTTTCAAAGTGACTTAACAATGGAGGTGTATAATATGTGAATTGTGTATCAAAAAACTACTAAGAGAAAGAAAGAAAGAAATCACAGTTGACCAATGGCTGTTACGGACAAAGGAAGGAAAGGTTTTGCTATTGCTTACGCGTCATTGAGTTTATGTGAATGGTGGTGGAATAATTTGCAAAAGGATATCAATAATGGTGTCATAACAGAGTATAATCATTGGCACTGAACTGTGCATGTAGAATGTGTTGAATTGGAGAAGGTCTTGTTGTCTATGTTTTCACCACAGGTAAAAAATAACAATAATTACACTAATGATGAGTACCAGGAGGAAGAAAATGTATTGTGGTAATGACTGTACAACTCTTCTTGAAATGATTAAACTATTGGATTGTGTGACATGGAGGAGAATACCAATAAAACTAAATAGCAGCTATAGCACAATACTTCTATATAGATGTAGCGTTCATCTTAATTCTGATGTTTGGCTTTTATTTAAATTGACAGCAATGAAGACTTTTACAAACTATCCTCCCCATCCCTGAGTTCTTAGCTTTGGCGTCTCTCTCAGCTGGCATTGCATTTTTAATTAATAGTATAAGGTTTTGCATAATTCCAGAGTCCACGCATATAATAATGTTTTGGAGTCTTAACACATACAAAGCAAACTAGGGGTCATAGACATGATTTCTCTTAAAACTTAAAAGTGATCTCATTGTCTTGATGTTTTGTTTCTCTGTATATACACTCAGATAGAATGTTCACTGCCTATTTTAATCATTAAGTTACTAGAATTTGTTTTGTTTGGTTTACTTTGAACAGCAGCTTTTTACTAAATGTCATTATGTCAGTTTCTGGATCCAGTGTATTTTTGCTGAGCAGTAAAAATAGCATAATTTGGGCTGAGCCCCAGTGGTGTAGTGGTTGAGTGCGGGACTGTGGCCCATTGACTTGGCGGTTCAAATCCAGCAGCAGCAAGGCTGGACGACCTTCCACTCCCACTAGAGGGCAATGATGCCAAAAAATAGCATAATTTGATTATCTGCTCCTTCCAGATTAGTGTGCCTCTTGGCGAGGTGAGGCTGAAAGGCAGAGTTGGGCTCACACAGGACTTTGGTGTCGGACAGCAACTGGCTTGGTTTGCTGCTCGGACAATAATCAGCTCTGTGACAATAGTGATAGGTCTTGTATACCCTGTGAAATGTAGGGGGCCCCTGGAACCATAGTGGGTACTCCTTGGCCTACAATTCAAAACTGCAGGCCACTCTGCGGGAGAAGGACGGAGCTTTCTTCTTCCACAGAGAATCACAGCCTCTGAAACTCCCAGGAGCAGTCACATCCTTTCTTGTACGGTCACTGTTAGTTGGCATTGACTCGATGTCAGTGGGTTTCATTTTCTGGCTTTGAATGTAGGGAGTGGCTTCATTTCCTTCGACCAGATACAATGCATCCAAGCCCTGACAACTGCTTCGTACATTTGGGGACCACAACCTTCAGGATTCAGGGTGATCTCACAGTCCTTTTTATAAGTGGGTCACTCAGGGTTTCTCTGTTCTCACCTACCTGTGGTCAGGGAAGGCTTTCTATTTCAGAATATTCACAATGAAATAATCAACTATTGTTCTGAGATTGTCTCGTTCTTGCTAAAATTAGTGGAAATTCCTCCCAAGGTTATCAATTGTTGACATGGTTCCCCTGGTGTGTGTGTGTGTGTGTGTGTGTGTGATTTTGGAATTTGTTTGTTTTGGTGGAGTTTTGGGGGAGGAGATTTGCATTGTTTGGGGGAGAAAATTATACTGTGGAGTATATTTTAAGGACAAATTTGAAGAGAAATTATCCAGGGTTAACATTGTCTCAAAGGACAGTGGCTCTTCAATAATCGAATTCTCCTCTAAAGTTGGGAAACTCAGGAGCTATTAGTGATCACATTGCCAACCAATTGATCCCCACGTACAGCTACCACTCAGCGGAGTGTTTGTTGCTATAACGATGGAAAGGAGCTCTGGTGAAACAGTAGTTAAAGCACTAGGCAGCTAAATACAGGGACAGCAACTTGAAACTACCAGCAGCTCCTTGGGATAAAGATAAACTTTGTACTCCCATAAGAGTCATAGTCTCAGAAACTGACACAGGAAGTCTCACTAAAGTGACTAGATTTTAAGTGGGACACCATTAAGCATGGGCAGAGGGGGGTGGGGTTCTTGATTAAAAATTTGGTCTACATGGAGCAACAAAAAGTTTCATAGAATGCAAAAATAGCATTGTAGTATATTTATTTTCATTTTAAAACACCGCGGGACATTGTTAAATTGTTAAAAAGCAGGCCGTCTGGTCACCTTAAGTTTAACCAAGGCCCTTATGGTCATTATCAATCAAAATCAACCGGATGACAGTGAGAGTAGAGACAAACACTTAACAGATTTCAATTGAGCTTTCTCTTTTTTTTAATGTTTAAAAGAAAATAAATTTTTGGTGTTAAGGAAAATACCATGGTAATGATTTTTAAAGAAAGCATATGATGAAAGTATAGGAAATTTTTTTCATGCTCTGTCTTTTCATAACATGTGTCTGAGTTGTTGGGTTTTTTTAATCATTTTGTTGGGGGATCTTACAGATATTAAAGGGCTCCTTAAATCAGTTACATCAAGTGAACTTGTACACATGCTGTACACATCATTTTCAAAACATTATCTTTCTATTTGAGCCCTTTGATATCAGCTCCTCTTCTTTCCCTCACTCCCCCATCCTCCCACCCTCATGAACCCTTCATTAAAAAAAATTCATATTTTACACTTTCTGCCCTTCACCCATATTTCTGTTATTCTTGTCCCTTGGTGAGGGAGGGGGTTATATATCCATCATTGCTATCAGTTCCCCCTTTCTCCCCACTCTCCCCATACCCTGATGATATTGCTACTCCTGTTACTGTTTCTGAGGAGTTTATCTGTCCTGGAACTTGTGTGTCTAAAGCACTTATGTGTAGTGTTATACTGCACTCTGTATGAGTAGTCCCTTCTGTGTGACTTTTCTGTGAAAGAATGTTCAATTGCTCACAGATGGGCTCTGGGTCTCCATTCTGACCTTACCTTTGTGTATATATAATTCTTTGTTTGTTTTTTATTACCCTTAATTTTATTTTTTTAATCATATCCTTGAGGGCTCATACAATTCTTAGCACAATCCATCCATACATTTATTGTATGTAAAGCACATTTGTACCTTTGATGCCATCATCATTCTCAAACATTTTCTTTCTACTTAAGCCCCTGGTATTGGCTCCTCCTTTTTCCACCCCCTCTCTGTATCCCCTCCCTCATGGGCCCTTGATAATTTATAAACTATTATGATTTTGTCTTGTCAACTGATGTCTAATGTCTCCCTTCATCCACTTTCCCATTGTTCACACCCCAGGGAGGAGGCTATATGTAGATCCTTATCATTGGTTCCCCCTTTCTACTCCACCCTCCCTCCATCCTCCCAGTGTTGCCACTCTTCCCATGGTCCTAAAGGGATCATCTATCCTGTTTCCAGTTCCTATCTGTACTAGTGTATATCCTCCAGCCCAACCAGATTTGTAAGGTAGAATTGAGATCATGATTGTGGGAGGGAAGAAGCATTTTAGAACTAGAGGAAAGATATTTATTTCATCGTTGCTACAATGTGTCCTGACTGTCTCATCTCCTACCCACAACCCTTCTGTACAGGGATGTCACTTCCCCTGCAGATGGACCTTAGGTCCTCAATCTGCACTCTCCCTCATTTATAATAATAGAATTTTTAGTTCATTGATACCTGATGCCTGTTCCCTTTGAGCCTCATGGTCTCTGTGGCTAATGTGCTTCTTCTATGTGGGCTTTGTTGGTTCTGAGCTAGATTGCTGCTTGTTTACCTTCAAGCCTTTAAGACCCCAGAAAACATATCTTTTGATAACTGGGCACCATTAGTTTTCTTCACCACATTTGTTTATATACACCTTTGTCTTCAGCGATCATATCAGGAAGGTGGGCATGCCATGATATGATTTTTATTCTGGATGCCTGATAACTGCTTCTATTGATACCTTGTGGTCACACATGCTGGTGTGCTTCTTTCCTGTGGACTTTGTTGCTTCTGAGCTATATGGCCACTTGCTTATTTTCAAGCCTTTAAGACCCCAGATGCTATATCTTTGATAGCCGGGCACCATCAGCTTTCTGTACCGCATTTGTTTATGTACACCTTTTTCATCAGAAATCATATAAGGAAGGT
>PVJH01011997.1:16907-66405 GCA_004026705.1 Nesogale talazaci | reverse complement strand
GTGGCGTAGTGGTTGTGTGCGGGACTGTGGCCCACTGGGACGGAGGTTCAATTCTAGCAGTGGGGCTGGGTCTCCTACTCCCACCACCGGAGAGCAGTGGTGCCCCCCCCCCAAAAAAAAAGAGCATATGCTTTCTACTCTTCATCCTGCCTGCCTTTGCCATTTCCTTTACTCAGCCTATTATACTTTCATTAGTCCTTACCCACCATTCCCATTCATTCATCATGATCATGATTTGATATTGGAATTGTTTGGTTGAAGCATATCACACAAATTATAAGTAAGCTCAGCTTCATCCTTCATCAGGCTTTGTCCTGGGAAAGAAGAACTAATAAGACACAATGAATAACTAATCATTAAAGGCTGATGGATAGAGGGGGCAACTTAGAGAAGGAGATGATCCATATCTGCTTATTTACAAAAGTTTTCAAGTCCTGATCTCAGTCCCATTTATCCTCCAAGACCTTCCAGTGTACTGTTGGACAAGAAGAACCCAAGGTGTATAGTGATGTTGGTGTCATCCATATTCTAACAGCAGTATGTGTTTGGTGGAATGTTATTTTTTTTTTTTTTTGGCATCACTGTCCTCTGGTGGTGGGAGTAGGAGGCTCAGTCTTGCTACTGGACTTGAACCTCCAAACCCACTGGGCCGCAGTCTCGCGCACAACCACTATGCCACCAGCGCTCAGCCCTTGGTGGAATGTTATTGACCATCTATATTCACTTGTGCTCCAGTTTAACCTTCGCCCCTGCTATATTACTATGATTATTATACTGGAGACATGCTGGCTATATAATTAGAGACAAAATGGATATTATTCCACCAAACTGTCTAAAGGTGCATGCCACATTATTTTTAAAAGTCTAGCTGTTCCCAAGTGTATGCATGATAAGTTTACCAGTCAGCACAAAGACTGAATGTATCCCTGTTATTGGGAGGTAAAAAGGATACCTGGGTCAGATTTTCAAATCTGACTTTCTTAAGGTAAAATGTCACAAAGAATAATTTGGAAATCTGTGGTATAGTGAATGACTTAATATAGCTCTTATAGTTATATTCATTATACCTCCCACCAGATGACCAGGTAGAACGATATAGATATGAAGTGCTTCTGATGCACAAAGGGAATCTGATGGCTCTCTAATAATGTAAATAAGGGCATGGCACTTTGGGGGTGTGGCTATACACATAAATGTATGAAATCTCTAGGGATTGGTCAGTTTGGTCATTCTGCTAGGTTTACAATAGACTTTCATCCAGAGGGAAAAAATCCAGAAGATGGAGTTATGATACCTAAGAAGGCGGGTGATGGAGAGAAACTATGGCAGAAAATTGGCAGCAGCTGAGACAGCAAAACCAAGAGACCAACACAAGTCAGTGTCATGGGCTTCTTGGTCTGGGGAGTGGCAGAGGTGCGTGTTTTGGGGCTCACAGACCTGAGTGCTTACTGGCAGTAGGCTCTCAGAGGTAGGGTACTTTGAGGCACTTAATCAGGAACTGAAAAAGCCTCGACAGAGCAGGGATCAAGGGTCCATAGGCCTCAGAGGCTGAAGGCCAGAGACAGGCATGCACACTTGTGGACACAGTTAAGAAGAGATTCTCCTGCCTGCAAAACTGTGCCTTGAGTTATTTCTAGAGATTTCATACATTCATGTGTATAGCCACACCCCCAAAGTGCCATGCCCTTATTTACATTATTAGAGAGCCATCAGATTCCCTTTGTGCATCAGGGAGCATGACTTGGCAGTCAATACAGTAACCCATCAAAGTATTTCCAAAGAGCAGACGTGGCAGATGACAAACAGAACTGGAATCGCATAGGATAGACGGAGGTCCAGGATGGAACTGTTTGGACCTACATTAGACTGTCTTATCTGCAAGTCCAATAACTGAAGTCCGTGACTTGGTATTTTTTTTTTTTGGCTGACTCTGTAATTCTTTTCTTTCTTTTTAAGAGAGTTGGGGAGCACCAGGGAATGTCCATTCTAATATTCCTTGGCTAATTTAATTTTTTTATTTTTTGGTTGACTTAGTGCTGTCTCTCTTGTTGAGAGCAGCCCCCTCCTCGGGTCCGCTTCTGGTGGTCTTCCCCTTTGGGAAGAGCTTCTTCTCTTTCTTTGGGATGCTCTAACCATTTGCTGACCTTTCAGGAGGACATGAAGGTTCCTCTTTGGGGAGAGATGTCAGCTTCTTCCTCTTGGGGAGAGGAGTCCCTTCTGGAATGCTGCTGACCAAACCCTCCCCAGATCTCTTGCTTGGGTTTGGGAAGAGCAGAGATAGCTGGGTCTTCAAATTCATTTTCCTGTGGAGTTTCCTGGGGTCTCCGCTTTCTCTTCTTTTGAGGCCTTTCCCCATTGGGCTGACTCAGTAATTATTTTGAAGATGAGTTTTATGGACTTATTCACAACACAGCTACTTCTTTAGATACCCAAACTCCAAATTCACTGCCATCGAGTCAAGGCTGACTTATTGCAACTCCATTTGGGTTTCCAAGACTGTTTATAGGAGTAGAGATCCCAGTCTTTCTCGTTTGCAGTTGCTGGTGGTTTTGAACTGGCAACCACGCAGGATAAAAGTCCCATGGGAACCACTACACAACCAGGACTCTTCCTTATTAAGACCAGTAACAAGTAGTATCTACTGTGAGAACTGCAGTTCTAAAGTGAGGATTCTTCCGACAAATGGAGAACGCTGATTCTGCCAGGAGGGAAGGCATGCATGACCAAACGGGAAGGCTGCTTTTCAACTCTGCTTCTTATTCCCCATAGTTCTTCCCAATCATCCCTCATGCCATTCCTTTTCCTTCTTTCATCCTATCCATCCTATCCCTTAGCCCAAGCAAATATTCAGTGAAAATTGTTCCTGCCTCATTTGGACCAAATTTCTGGGGTCTGTGGGATGTTCTGAGTCTCAGAAAGGAGATGGACAGAAGCTTTCCCCGCCTTGCTCCCTTTCTCCTCAGCAAGAAAGAGTCAGTGCACTCCTGGCTATGCTCAAACTGGCTGCTCCCAAGGAAGAGAACAAAGGTATGGCTGGACCTTTAATGACTCTGAATTTAGTTTTTAATTGATTTCATCGCCTTTTATACTACAAAAGCACCTCAGTGATGTGGTTTTATTCACCTCCTTATTTCCCTTCTCTCAATTACCTAATTCGGTTTCCAACTAATCTCAGACTGCAACTCAAAGCCGCTATTTGTGTTTATTAGTTGGTCTTTCCTCAAAGGTTATAAGTACCATGAAGGCAGGGAGCATAGCCAGTGTTTGACACAGTGCCAGGTCCACTGCATGAACCTAATACATCATTTTGAAAAAAGGAACATGCTTACAACTTCCGATGGTTGTCTACTGAAAGTCCATCTCACGAAAGAACAAATGTCACTTGATTTTTTGTGTGTGAAAATTTTCAAGTAACCCTAGTCCTATTCTTTTGGTTTTCCAAAATAGATATGTTCCAGTGAATTTCCTGGAAATATCATTTTGGAGATACATGTGCATGATACCTCAAGTGACTCAACACAGTTTTGCTGCAGGAATATTTGCAGCAAGTGCTGGAGAAGAAGGCCCACGGATTGAAATGCTATGCAAGATTAATTTGTACTTTGGTTGCCATGAGAATGCTCAATGAAGTCTTTTCTGTTTGCTTTTTTTTTTTTTTTTTCATTTTTCTATTTAACTGTCAAGCTATTGTAAAGCAAACCCCAAACTGACTAGTTCCTGCTCTGAGGAAAGAAAAAGCACCTGGCTCGATCTCCATCCTGGTTCTCCTGTGGCGTGTTTATTCAGGGGTGGGCCCAACTACAGCAATTAGAACCTCTGGGGGTGGATTTCAGGCAAAGCAGCCAGTTTGAGTTTTTGCCTGGAGCATATGTCTCTAGCACCACAGGAAGCCCTCACTGTTAGGATGATGCTGGTAGACAAAACCCAAGAAAACTCCCTAAGGACCAGATGCTTGAAACAATAATAATCCAGACAAACATATTACTTCTATTCTAAGTAAAACGAGCATGCTGCACCAGTGCAGAACAGATTGAAAGGCCACATTGTGAAAGCCCCCCCAACCCCCACTGCATCATCAAAGACGCATAGGTCTCAGGAGAGAAACTAGCAAAGAGGGAAGATGGTAGATAAGACTTTTTTTTTTTGGCTTGGCCCAAAGAGTGCTATTGTCTGAAGTGCCTGGATTAAGAGATAGACATGGAAACTTTCTGAATGACTAATTTCCAAAGAAGTGTTGGTATCCTGTGGCAAAGAACATGGACAGAGGAAGCTTTTTTTTTTTTTTTTGTATGCTGAATCCCTCTGGATACCATTGCCCTGGGCTATAGGTGAGTCTTCTGGGCCAATGAACTTCTACCACAATAGTTACCAGCTCTGTATCTTGGGCATATGAAAATACCCCTGGAATTTGATTGTGAGCAAGTATTACAACTTCAGTATAAACTAATTTAACTGAATCTTTTCCTGAAAGACAGCAATTTTACTAAAAGGGATTGACAAAGGGAGTGAGATAGCAGGACAACACAACAGAGCTGGGAAAGGAGGCAGAAATGAGTAGTTTCAGAAAACCTGGGACACTAACTATTACATGACTGTGGTGCCAGGTATTGTCCTGGGGAGTTTTGTTTCCATATTCCTCTCCCAACTTTCATTTGACTACTAGTCAAAGCATTGGGAGTTTGAATCCACCAGGGGCATGATGGAAGAAAGACCTACTAGTCTACATCTGTAAGAGTACAGCTCTTGAAACCCCACCTAAGGAGTGGTTCTACTCAGATCCACATGGAATCATCATGAGCTGGAATTGAGGGAATGACCATGTATTTGACTTGATTTTTTGTTTTTGCTCTCAGCCTTTTATGAGTAGAGGAAACTTGAGAGGGGAAGTGAGGGTGGAGATTTCAATAATTACATATTGCACAATTTCCCTATGTTCAGAGGAACCTGGGCAGGTATTGACAATAATCCCATCACATTTTAGTGAGGCACAGGACAGAGTTACCACTTCTGGCTATCAAATACTGGCATTCACTATCAGGAATGGTTACTCCCCCCTCCCCCCCCAAAAAAAAAAAACAAAAAACCAAACCGGGCTGAGCCCCGGTGGCATAGTGGTTATGTACAGGACTGCGGCCCACTGGGATGGAGGTTCAATTCCCGTTCACAGGAGCAAAGGCTGGGCCTCCTACTCCCACCACCAGAGGGCAGTGATGCCTAATAAAAATGAAACAACAAAACAAAACAAAACAAAACCTCTCACTTTAGTCATTGCATTTGGTTTCTTAGACAAAAAGTGTTATACTACTGACATGTCAGGGATAGGAAGGGAAAGAAGCAGGAGTCTGTTTAGGAGCACTAAGTCTCTGTTAATGGTGATGGAATCATGTAGAAATGGACAGTGGTGATGGTTGTGAAACATGATGAATGAAATCGTTGTCACCGAATCACGACATTAAACACATTAAAAAATCAACACCGACTTGGCAGGTGTTTTGTTAAATATGTATGTTTTATATGTTATACGGCAACCTCTTTTGAAAAAAAATTAACTATCCCCACTTTATAGGTGAAAAAAATTGCTAAGGCTCATACAACTGAACTCAAGAGAACTGAGATCCCTAGCTGGTATGGAAGATTAGAACCCAAGTCAATCGTGTGACTCCAAGTTGCTTCTCCAGTTGTCAGACATCGCCAACGCTTCCCTCCTGGCCCTCACTCTCAGTCTCTTCCATCAGCCCCTCTGGCCAGCTCCTCCTCCTTGGGTAGTCAATTGACACATACCTGACACGTCTCACTCCTCTCTCTCTTCCCTTATTAGCCTGAAGAGAAAACTTTCTCTGCAGTGTGTCAAATGCAGAGCTATTTTGTGCTCCTCCTTTGACAGTGAGAATCAGTTTCTTGGAAAGAACAAAAGTGATTCTGCATTTCTCAACATAGCTTCTCCTCTTTCTTGCTAGGAAGGAAAATGCAACTTTCTCTTCTGAGCTCAAAATACACAGAGATGAAATCAAGCTGTTGTAAAACTGTAGGGGAGGGATTACCAATTAATATTAATGAGAGCCTGGGAGACAGAAAGGGAATCTCAGATCAATAATTTATTAATGTCACCTGGAAGAAAAGTAAACGTTCGGAAAGTTCAATGAATCTTAAACTTGGTCCAAGGCCAAGGGAATGGCATGCTTTCTAAACCAGACGAAGCTGCTGACTCACCAAGAGCAGAGTTCCTTCGAGGACTGGAGACCCTCTCCTGTCATTAGTGTCACCGGATGGAAATGCATTTACTCGACTGGTGACTGATCCACACTAAGCGCAAACATTGCTCTCTGTTCTCTGTAACACCCACGGACTACTCTTCCCTCCCTGAGATCAAGTATTTCTCTTCATCATGGCAGAAACCAAAGTGAGGATGGAGATCAAAGTGGGACTGGAAGTGAGGATGGTAAAAAAAGGGATGGTGTCATTATCTACCCCTTTTCCAGGGACCATGGCCATGACACAACCCGGTTGCTAATTGGAATCTTCAAATCAGAATGGAAAAAAGAGAGAGAAATACCATGCAAACAGAATAAGGAAGCAGAAGAAAGGGCTACTGGGTGGGACCCAGAATTTAATGAGAAGGTTGATTATGGGGACAATAGGGCTGTATAGTCGTCTTCTCAAAGAAATCACATTTAATGAAAACTGATTTTCAAATAGCATTTTAATGTCTCTTTCAAATGGTATCTGAAAACTCTAGGTGTTACCAATGGTTAAGACACTTGGAGGTTTGGCCCACCCAGAGGTACCTCAGCAGAAAGACCTGATGATATGCTTCCCCCACATCAGCCATTGAAAACTCCATGGAACATAATTTTCCATTGAAACACCTAGGGTCATCATTAGTCAGAGGTGCTTTGATGGCAGACAAGTAGTTTGGTGTTCTTCAGTGTTCTTAATGGTTTGGTGTGGACTTGCCTGGGTCAGGATTGTCTGACCTAACTATAATCACAGCTACTTTGTTGCAAATCTCCACAATGGGATATGACTCAAGTGAGATATATGATACCCTTAATCGGACCATAGCCCTAATGCAATTCATTACTTTGGGGGTGTGACCTGCTTCCAATTGAAGTGGGTACTATGAGAAATGCATTTGCATTTTACTTGGTCTGGACTTTGTATCTGGTGTATTGACCTTCGATTCTTTGGACTTAAGCCCATGGCTTTTCATATTGCCTGCCAATCATGGGAGTCACCAGTGAGTTGTCATTTGACCTGACATCATCTCTGCAGCCACCAGCTTGTGGTCTTCTTGCTGATTACCATCTTAGCTATAGTGTGAGTCGGGAGAAGCCTCCAGTCTCCAGCATAGCATCTTATCTTGGACATGGAACCTACTAGGATGTGGAACTGGCCTCTTCTACAACTCTATGAGCCATTTTCTTGATGTAATTTTCTCTCTACATATACATATACCAGCATCACTGTTCCTCGTGAGAACTCAGGCTAAGACACTTGACTATTTCCTTGTAAAGCTGGTGCTATTAGCAGAGCACTGAAAATGTTCAGTGGAACACCAGATAAGCAAAATCCACTGACCTGGAGCTCAAAGCCACACAGAGATACCTTGGAAGAAAGGCCTGGTGGTTTGCCTCTGAAAGGTCACAGCTGTGAAAGCCTTATAGAGTACAGTTCTATGTGGACACTGTTATTTTTATACTCTGACTGAAGGAAGGAGGGAAAGCATTAAGAAAGGAATGATTGAATGAATAAATAAATCCACAGATCTAGAAGAGAGGACCCAATTCTAAACATGTACTAAGGTCTGAAATACATGGAGATGAGAGTTGAGTAGCTGCTGGTTTTCAACATTGTTTCAGAGACAGATTTGCTCGATCCACTTTGATGCTGTCCTAAGGACAAAAAGGACATGAGTAAGATTCTGAGTAGTACAACTTGCTAACTCAATAAACTGCTAAGCAAAAGGTTAGAGGATTGAGCTTACCTAGAGGCACCTCAGAAGAAAAACAGGGCATTCTACTTATGCAAAACCAGCAATTGTAAACCTTGGTGAAGCTGTGCTTGCTCAGGTGACTGAACAAGAGAGTGGAAAACAGCCCAGTGATGCTAAGGACGGGTAAAACTGCCCAAGAAGGGTCTCTTGCCCAACAAGGAGGACTTATCCTCATGAGTATGTCCTTTAGAAATTCATCTAGTTCATTAAGAGATTATCACTGATCCTGAATATACCTACCATGTTTTTTCTTGTTCACAAAATGTTTGAGGTATCTCCGGTTCTCTGTGAGTCTCTTGGCTATATTTTGCTGAATTAAAACAATATCTATACAGATCTTGAAACTGTAGTGTAGCACAGTGAACACTCCAGGTTACAGACATGTCTTTCATTTTTCTCAGTCTCTTTCCCCCGTAAAAACAATGTCAACTCCAGCCTATTCTTAAGCAAGTTAAGATAGGTTAGTATAAAAGTTTTTTTTTTTGGGGGGGGGGACATCACTGCTCTCCAGGGGTAGGAGTAGGAGGTCCAGCCCCACTGCTGGAATTGAACCTCGGTCCCAGTGGGCCGCAGTCCCGCACATAACCACTACGCCACCGGGGCTCAGCCCCAGTATAAAAGTGTTTGGGATAATTCCCAGTACAGAGGGCAGTGGTCATTAAAAATGCCATGTAACACGAGTGTCAACTGCCATTATCAGTATTATTGCTTTTACTTTTAAAGCAAATCTTTTGGTTTTAAAATCAGTGACAAAATCTCTTTTAACATCAGAGACAAAAATCTCTTCTAACAAATAAGTTGTATAGTTTAGTTTGCCATAATATGTGAAGATAGTGAATACTATTCATACTTTTCTAGAATGTCTAGAATTTTGTCACTGACTCCTCCCAGAAAATTGTTCACTCTTCTCCTCTTTCTCATCAACCAATAGTCATCAAGCACCTACATGGTACTAGGCATGCCCCCAACTGCCAAGAGTAAAGTTCTTAGGTAGAATCTCTTCTGTCTATGGATAGTTTCCCTGATGAGGCAGACTCTGTGCTTCTCTGAAATACTGGCATTCAGGTAGTGACTGGCACTTGTTTGTGCTCAATAAAAAATGTACTGAAACCAGAGAATGTCCACGTGTCAAAAGGCGGTAAGGGAAAGATGAAGAACAGCTCTAATGGTTAATCTGTGTCAACTTAAACCAGAGCTAGCCTACGATTCCAAGTGGTGTGGATAAAAAACTAAAGTAGTTGCTGTTCTGTAATATAAAGCAACTTAATATAATACAATCAATCAGTTGAAAGAAGAGCTTCCTTAGTGTGGGTCTGCCCACAGGCTATAAATAGTTAGAACTAGAACAGTATCTACAGCATCTAGATGGGGAGACACTTTTCTGTAAATTCAACAAAAGGGAAATTACCAAGGGCTGGCTCTCAAGGAAATATTTACCAAAAGGGGGCAAATTAAACTGGACCTGAAAGGAAGAATAAAATATGGGAATGCCAAAGAGCATAGGGCTAGAGAAAATCCCATCCTTCCCCTAGACCTGTATCAGAGGAAGGATGGAGTTTCTATTCTTCCCCATTGGTCTAGCACAGTTGTTGGTGAACGGTGAGCACACTATAAAAAGTTGTGTGCTTGACACAATGAATGGATGTATGAACTGTGATAAGATTTATATGAGCTCCCAATAAAATGATTTTGAAAAGAAAAACTTGTACAGTAGAAGAGTGAAGCTAGGGCTGAGCCCCGGTGGCGTGGTGGTTGTGCGCGGGACTGCGGCCCACTGGGATGGAGGTTCAATTCCAGCAGTGGCTCCACAGGAGCAAAGGCTGGGCCTCCTACTCCCACCACCAGTGGGCAGTGACGCCCTCCCCCCCCCCAAAAAAAAGAAGAGTGAAGCTGATAAGTGGATTGAATTAGCTAGTCGCACATACAGCATTCCACAAAGTTCAGTCTTTCCCTGCCTTCTTTTTATTTCCACCATATCCACAACACCCCAACTATTATTTATATGATAGCCTTTTTAAATAAAAAATTTAAAGTATGTCTACTGGAAAATTATTTTACTATTATTGAAAATGAAAACCAGAATCATCGCTATGAAGGGAAGGTAATTCTAAATATGGATATTATAAATTCAAAAGAGGTTGTATACATTTAAAAAAAGTGAACAAGAAAAAATCCTGAGAAAATAAGTTCTCCTATGAAAAGAAGGGGCATTCTGTGCTCCAGCAGTGATAAAGGGGTATGTAATTTGACATTGATTAACTTGAGGCATTACCGCATATCTACTAGTTTTGGGTGTTGCAGTGACTGTGATGCTGGAAGGTAAGCCACTGGCATTTCAAATCCCAACCATGTCACCAGAGTGGACAGGTTTCAGTGGGGTTCCCAGACTACAACAGACTGGGAATGACCTGGTGACCTACAATGAAAACCCTATGAATCACATTGAAACATTGTTCTGGAAGGTGAGCCGCCTAGGCTGGAAGTCACTGAAAACACACAGTGGCCTCCACATGTTAATGACTGGAAAGTTGGTGCCCAACTGGGTGATGTTTGACCTCCTGTTTGAGGGATTGCCTGAAGTCAGGGCTGGCTTGACAGGAAAACAAGAATATAAATAACTCGAGATAAAGTTCTATGCTGAGAGGGTGGTGAGGATGGTCTGGAAAGGAGAGCATGTATACGCAATGAGTCCTTGAGAACCTCTGAGCTTCTGGTCAGATTTGGTGAAAGTTTCTATTGAAATCCTATTCATGTGGTTTGAATACAGTACATGGCCACTCTATCTCATTCTAAACAATAATACCTATGAAATGAGTTTGCACTATAAGATGTCGAAGAAAGTGGTGAAATAAGGTATAAAAATTAAACAAGAAGTGAATCCAATTTTCATCTAGAGAAAACACAGTTTAGAACACAAGGCTCTGTAGGTAAGAATGAGAAATTGCAAATTAAACACAGGAAGAGTGGCATGATGCATTAACTCAGGGGTCGGCAAACTCTTGAGATCGAAGAGCCAATCCTGTCCTTCCTAACAACTTTAAAATCCAGAGGCTTAAATATGCTTTTCCAAGCATATGAAATCACCGTGATCTGAAATAATGACCTTCAAATGTTCTCAATGTTACTTCAGAGGTGCATGTTCACACAGAACAAGCCACATATGGTTCACGAGCTGCATATGGTTCAGTGTGCCGACCCCGGTGCTATCTTATCTCTATGAGGGAAGCTTCTCCTCCCTGGATGAGCATTAGGGTCATCTGGGAAGTTTCAACCACTACCATTGCCTGAGTCTCAGTCTCAGAGTCTTGGAGGGGGATGGGCCTTGTTAGGCTTATGAGTCCTCCAAGGCATTTTCGTATTCCATCAGCCTGTCCAACTTCCCTGAAGAAACAGATTTGATTCTTGAAGGACATGCATGAACGTCAGTCTAGAGGCTGGAAGAGCTGTGGTCAGGCTGCAACCTCAGGGAGGAATGAACTAACCACTTGACAGATGGTCCTCACAGAGCTGAGAGCAAGGCAGGGGCTGGTGCTAGCAATCATGGGGGAGCCACAAGAACCCTTTCACCAAAGGGCAAAAAGAGTGTTTGTGGGAAAAACCAAGACTCTCTCTCGAGACCTCAAAATCTATGTTTAATTCCTGCCGACACTTCCACTTAAAAGACAAACACTTGACTACAAAGACGACTTCCCTTTAGAAATCCTCTGAACGTATCTTCTGCACCATCTGCACAGGGACACTTGAAAGGGAATAAATAATACCAGGAGATGGCCCGACAGCCCTGGGTAATGCTCGGTAAAGGACAATGAGGAGCGCAGTTTTCCACATGGTGGTTTCACTATCTTGTTGGAGGGTTTTCCATTACTGGCTGGGCAGAGCGGGAGGCAGCTGCTGGCCCAGGTCACGACTCCCTCATAATCATGCATTCAGAGTCCTCGGGAAGATCATTGCTGGGTGGTTTGCTCCTATTTTGGACATGTATTGCAACTTTCCATTTTCTGATAGCTAGCTCAAACTCATTTTCCCACAATATATTATGGGCTGCTTGCAAGATTTTCTATCAAAACATAAATAGATTCAGATTTCTCTGTAGAGCAGTTTTCCCATATCGGTGTGTACCAGTCCGTGTTAACATTAAGTCCCGGGACAAAATAGGAAAATAGATTTTTTTTCTAGGTGGTATGAATTTATGGAATTAAAGAAAATTAGTACCTCAGCAGCTGTCAGCATCAGAAAGCAAAATAAGACACACAGGCATATTCCTGTATTTGGTCACAATGATAACATATTCACTGAGACCATCATAAATATACTTTTTTCATTCAGAAAAGTACTTTCCATGATGCATCCATCCAGGACCAGGGAGCCACAGAGAAGAGAAACCAGCAGGAAACTTACAAAGGCTCCCTGAAAATGCTCTTGAAAGATGCAATTTTAATCACCTGACAAGCCTAAAGAATTAGAAGTTACCCAGCTAAGAAGGAACTGTCTTCCCCTTTATTTCTCCTGCCCTGTTGGTTTAATGTGGAGGAGAGATGGGAATGGGGCACCGGGGAGTGGGCTGGTGGAGGCAGGAGTCCCACAAGGCAGCTGGTGAGAAGGATATGAGAGGGACAGCAGATTAAACATGAGAGCAAGTTTAGAAGAGTGTCTATTATACAAGATTAGAATCCCTTAACTCCAACCTGGCCTTGTTTTTCTCATGAAAGATTGGAAGACTTTTCAAAACAGCTAGGAACGGACCCAAAAGGAGAGAGTGAGAAGACTAGTCTGCTTAATTGACCAATAGAAGACAAGTCTGGGTGAAATTCAACCCATGTGTAGGTGGAAATCCATTATCATCCTTGTACAGTCATCACTGCTTTTGTACCTATCCTAAGAAGTAGTGAGCATGATTTTATTGCCCTGATTTTGAGGTGCCCAACTGTAATTTACACCACAAATTGTCACTTGAATAATTTATTGAGAGGCTCCCTGGATTATTGAATACTCTACTGGGTGTTTCTTGCAATTCAATATGAGACCTCATATATCACGATGCTTCCATCCTCTTTAAATATTTTCAACACAGCAATACTTTGTGCTATTAATAATCTTCTGATTCTGGGGGGGGATGTAATTATACAGCTTAAGGATGGGCAACAAATCTGAGCTATTTAAACTAGCTTTCTGTGGTAGCAATGACCATCTACCAGCTTGCCCTTCAATAAGACCCACATTATATCATAAGGAAGATTACTTGTATCTGTTTTCTAGGATTTTCATAGAAAAATAGCACCAACTGGCAGTTTAAAACAGTAGACATGTGTTTTCTCAAATTCTGAAGGCTAGAAATCTGAAACCACAGAGTCCACAGAGCCACACGCCCTCGGAAGTCTTTAGGGGGGAATACTTCTTTGCTCCTGCTAGCTGCTGGTGTCGTTGCTTCCCTTCCTTGACATTCCTTATCTTGCTTTGTTAAAACTACATTGTTTTAATCTCTGCTTCTATCTTGATATGGCCTCTGTGTCTCTGTCACATTCTTCTTCTTCTTCTTCTTCTTTTTTTTTTTTTAGGCATCACTGCCCTGGTGGTGGGAGTAGGATGCCCAGCCTTTGCTCCTGGGAGCTGGAATTGAACCTCCATCCCAGTGGGCTGCAGTCCCGCGCACAACCACTACGCCACCGGGGCTCAACCCTATTCTTCCTTTTAGAAAGACACCAGTCATGGCCATGGGATTTAAGGCCCACCCTAGTCCAATACGACTTCATCTTAACTCCTCCTAACTTGATGATGTCTGCAAAGACCACATTTCCAAAGCAGGAAGTGTACACCAGCGTTCTTTGTAGCACTGTTCACAGTAGACAAAAAGTGGAAGCCACGTCCAATAAGAGAAGCACAGTATGTCTACACAATGGACTACTGTGGTGTAGCATCAATGGAATGAAATGCAGCTATGATAGGGATGAATCTTGAAAACATCATGCTGAGAGAAATGAGCCAACACTAAAGAAAAGACATGGTGTGGCTCCATTTATATGAACAATTTGTTTTGTTAGGTGACAGCTATGAGTCAGCTACAACTCACCTCATGTACAAAAGGACAAAATACTGTGCAGTACTGCAACATGCTCACTATTGTTATGTTTGAGCTCATGGTTGCAGTAACCATGCCAGTTGACCCCTTTGAGGTTCTTCCTCTTTTTTGCTGACTCTATACATCAGTAAGAATGATGCAGTTTTTCAGGGACTGGTCTCTCCTGATAACATGTCCAAAGCACCATAAAATGAAGTTATGTCATCCTGGCTTTAAGGAGCAATCTGGTTATATTTTCTCCCAGACTGATTTGTTTCTTCTTCTGAAAGGTCCTGGTACTTTCAATATCCCTCACCAATACCATACTTTAGGTTCATTAATTCTGCTGCAGTCTTGCTTATTCAACATTCAGCTTTCACATGGTTATCAGATGAATGAAAATACCATGGCTTTGGAGTGGTACATCATAGTCCCCTAAGTGCCTCTGGTCTTTAACACTTTAAAGAGGTCTTGTGTAACACATTGGCCTGGGGTATTACTTGATCTCTTGACTGCAGTTTTCACAAGTGCTCATAGTGGATCTAAGTAAAATGAAATCCTTGACCACTTCAGTCATTTTCTCCATTATCATGATGTTACTATTGGTCCTGTTGTAATGATTTTTGTTTTCTTTATATTAAGTTGTAATCTATACTGATGGCTAGATCTTTGACCTTCGTCAACAAACACTTCAGGCTGCCTTCAATCTCAGCAAACACAATTGTTCCATCTGTATATTACAGGCTATCAATATACTTTTCTCCAAGTCTGATGCCATGCTCTTCTTCATATCTTCCACCTTCTCAGATTATCTACTCAGCATACAGATTGAAACATAGGGGTGACAGCATAAAACCCTAATGCACACCTTTTCTGATTTTAAATGTGTATCCATTGTTCAGTTAGAGCAGCGATTCTCAACCCACAGGACCCCTTTGGAGGTCAAACAATCCTTTCACAGGGGTCATCTGATTCATCACGGTAGCAAATTGACACTTAAGAAGTAGCAATGAAAATAACTTTATGGTTGGGTGTTCAACACAGCACAAGGAACTGTATTAATAGGTCATGGCATTGGAAAGGTTGAGAACCACTGAGTTAGAGGGATTGTCTTTTAATTGTGCAGCTTCCACAAGAACATAATTAAATGTTCTGGATTCCAGTTTTTCAAAATGTTACATAGTTGAATGTCAATCAATAGTCAGTAAATCTATTAGTAGAAACCTTTCTGGAATCCTCTGCTTTCCACCATGAGCTATCCGAAGCCCATGATGATATCCTATGTTCCATTTCCTTTTCTGAATCTTGCTCAATTTGCCATAATTTCTTGTCAATGCACAGCTGCAATTGTTGTTTAATTATCTTCAGCAAAATTTTACTTGCATGTGATGTTGATACTGCTCAATAAGTTCTGCATTCTGTTGGGTCATCAGTCTTTGAAATGGGCATGAATATGGCTCTCTTCCCATCAGTTGGCTATCTTTCCAATTTCTTGACATAAAGGAGTGCATTCTCAGCTTGTTGAGACATTTCAATTGGTATTCCATCAATTTCCAGAGCCTTCTTTTTGGCTAATGTCTTTTGTGTAGCTTGGATGTTTTCCTTCATACTTTCAATAGGTAAATATATGACAAAAAGGAATGCAGACTATGGGGCTTATATAACATATGTAGAATAAATAAATGAAAAGTTATTAGTAGCTATAAGTGGTGGGTATGAGGACAGAATGAGAATCATTGCTAAAAATTTTCTCTTCAGAAGGATATAAAATTTAGGACAGGTACAGTAGTGATGGTAGCCCAACATGATGAATGTAATCAATTCCACCATACATACACTCAACAATGCAAATTTTTAATTCACAATGAAAGTTTTAAAAATATAAGAAATTTAAGAGAAAATATCCATTAACATAAAATAACTAGACGAAGACCATTGAACAACATGATCTCTGCATGCATGGATCCATTTTTATTGAAGTATAGAAGCTTTGAGTAATTTAAAGATAGGGTACTTTAGGAGGGTCCCTTTAAAAGCTAATAGGAAAATAGAATGAAAAGATAATGGGATTTTTTTTCAGCAAACTTTTTGAAGTCCCCTCACTTCTATAGCCCTATATATGAACAGGATTACCTTAGAACTGGTAATAATAACATTTTTGCGCTGCACTACATGATCATTATTTCTCTCCCTCCCCCCTTGTTTAGTAGGCATTAGAAGTCATTCAAGACTGCAGCACAGCACAAAATGTACCCAGGAGGGCTTACCTCCCATGCTTCAGTCCCCTAACTCACTGCAGATAGCCTGTGTCTAGCATCTGCTTCCTCCCCAGGAGGGCACAGGATGACAGCAGCCACTCTGACATGACACCCTGGTTACGTGCCACTGCTCCCTGCAGGATCATTAGGATGATGTGATTCGCGCCTGTGTGAAGTAGGCATTGCCCTTGGATGACCCCTAGCACCAGAGTCTGACAGTCCTTGTATTCCTTCTGTTCATGGAGACTGCTGGGTTACCTCCTCGCAATGTAGCTTGAAGCCGCAGCTCGGGCCTGGGCTCAGCTCATTCCTCATCCACAGTTGATCCCTAATCCAGCTCATTCCAGGCACAATTCTTACAAGGAACCCCTCCTGTCCATCATGCATCTGTTTTCATCTTATAAGTGCTGCCATTTTACAAGTGAGTTCCAGACTTCGAGGTTCCCCCTTCCTGCTTCCCTTTTCTCTGGGATGTGGGTCTGATTGCAAAGCCAGTTCAATTAAGGGTCAATGTGAAGAGCCCATTTGTGCAATAACCCACCCCTCCAACAAGAAGCGAAGATCTCCTAAACTCACATCCATAATGTAAGCCAACTGCACCACTAGCTAGAGCTGATTCACGTGTTTAGATTTTAAAAAAAGTCACAGGGAGAATATGGAATGCCTGTGGTGGCTCAATACAAACTGATATATGGTTCTAATCTTCCCATATTTCTGAATAGTCAGGTGTGCATTGTGATGGCTTTCATTATTATAACAAGGATGAGGTGGGCGAGGGTGTCTCAGATAAATCAATTTGTTCATGAGTTCTCTCCTTTCTCTGCTCTGCCTTTCTTCCTCCCTTCCCACCTCTCTCAACCTCCTCTTTTCTGTTGCTCTCCCTCCCTCCTTGTAAAAGCAGGGCTGATGATCTACTCTCAGCCAATAAGTGGTGAACAGGTAGAAATGAATCCTGCCCCTGTGCAATTCATATTTTACCACATCAACGGCTAACCTTGAGATCCCAGTGGAAGGATATCCTGTGAAGAAAATGGCAGGGTGATCTGAAAGCTTCCTTGAGCATGTGGCATTAAAAGTAAGACGAGGCGACCAAGAAGAGGCTTGGAAGACATTCCAAGGAGGTTGAGGTGGGATGAGCTTTAGAAGGAGAGGGGATAACTTTTGGAAAGGCAATGAGACCAGAAGAAACTGGGTAAATTCTTGTCTTTAATCTGGTTTTCCCCCTTGTCTTTAATCTGTAATGAGACAGTTGGAAGACTCAGTCACCCCAGGTTAAGTGGCTTCTAGCCCTCGCATGATTCCAGCACTGTAAAGTGATAGGGGCCTACTGTCATCCTGTACTCCACCTGTGTAATAGAGTTGTGGAGAAATTTTCCAAAAGACCAGGCAGCTTCCCAATGTCGGAGTAGATATTCTTCAGCTAAAGGTGTGTTAAAACAAATCTACCAGAACCTTCACTAATTTCTAGCCTGAATGGCAGCCCCACATACCTCAGCTCTCAGGGAAGCAGGAGGAGTTGAGATTACCAGCCGTATTGAGCAGGTGTTCCTGAAGGCAGTGGGAGACAGAAAGTTGTAACGTAGCTAATACCTTCTGTCTTCAAAGTAGAAAAGCAATAAAACTTGACATTTAATCCAAAGCGTAAAGCAAGTTTGCATTTTCATTAGTTGTTTTATTATCTTCTGGATGTAAAAGATGAGGCAAAGGGCTAACAGGAGGTCTTGTCCAGTCGACAAGAGGGAAAGAGAAAAAAAACAAAATCCAACCAAATCTTTACCCCTCAATTGGTCATAATGATTTGTTTCAGAACATGAAAGTCAGTGTATTTAATTATTTTTTATTTCTATAAGGTGGGGTATAAAATTTCATGACTTAACATGATGGCAAAAACCACATCTATATCTAAACCATCAGTGTTCTGGGGCCCAACATGAACCTGAGGAAGAGCTATTTTGATGTAGCAGTTTGGGCAGTTCAGAGGTTAAGTTCTCAGTTGCTCACTAAAAAGTCAACAGTTCGACCCCAGTAGCCATGCTGTGGGAGAAAGAGTGTCTGTTTGCCACCATGAAGCCTTGAACACTGCAGTTCTTTGTCCAAGCGGGTTGCTATGTGTTGAAATGAACTGAACGGGCAATGGTTATAGATAAATCTTAATTAATCATTTACTCATCAAGAGTTTAGTGATCCATCTGCATCTCTATGCACCACAGTGATTATTCCTTCAGCACTTCTAATCTTCATTGCTTTATTACTTCAGAGATATTTAAATGTACATATATATCAGTTCTCTAATTTACTTACAATGGGTAATTTTGATTTCATAGGTAATCAGTCACTGTTCTGATTATCTTTTGTTCCACCAAAGGGCACTGGCCAGTAGAAGTTTCTGTGGTATTCTTTAATCTTTACTGTCCTATTCCCTAGACATATATCTAGCAGTTGAAATGTGACTAGTCCAGTAGAAGGAATGAACTTTTATTTTCTTTTGCACATCTAGAATTTGTGGATCACTGGCTCAGTTAGATGCAATGAAATGTTAGAAGCTAAGATAAAGGATCACTGCCTGCAACACTCATTTCTATTATAAAATAAATATGCTGATGGGCATGGAAGAACCCAGCACAAGGTCAATCCACATCTCCTTTTGGCCATTGAGTTAAGAATGGGAAGTTGCCTGTTTGGTTATGTGCCACTGTGGAAAATGAGTCATAGCTTTGCCTTTTGAAATTAATTTGGAATCACTCAAGTTATCATGATACACAGCATATTTTTGGGGTTCCATCAATGTTCAACTACATAAAGGCAAGGAGAGCTAAGAGGTCTCCATGTTTTGTGATATAAGTGAGTTCTTGAAGCACTTTGCTCCCTGGAAGGCCCAATGTTCATAACTCAAATAATGTAACCTTCCATGATATGATGTCAAAGTATATATGCTTCTATGAAGGATTGCTACAATATCAATAAATACTTATTATATCCTTATAAAATATACCTTTATAAATATAAAGGTATTTATAAAAATACCTTTATAAAAATATCAAAATTTGAAGTGATCGCTTCTCAACATAGCTTCCATTTATCTACACAATCCTGAAAGCTGTGTTTCTATCACTCTAACAGTACCCTAAAGACTTCTGCATTCTCCTATTTACATCACATCAAATCAGTAGTTTTGATAACTTTGGTATGTTCCTTACAAATGTTCTTTGAGTTTTCGGTAAAAAATGAAGTATGAACGGTCAAGATCAGCATTCTAGCATTGATGGAATAAAGTTTTACAGCAAAATTCTTGTTGGACGGCTCTTGTTACCTTACCAATGCAGTTTAAAATTTTCTAATAAACCCCTGTGGTCATACTATGTCCTTCAAATAAATCTAGCTAGATTGATCTTTGAAATGCCCAAAACAATCCTTGTAAATTCTGAGCTGACCTCTCGGTTTTGAATTTAACTGGCCCAGCAGATTCCATTTGAAGATAGTTTCTTGTTTGCTTTGTTTGTATCTAAACTAAGTATTAAGTGGAGATTTATAATTCAGATCATCGACTTTGTCTTTAACGGTTTGGACTCCTCATCAATTCCCCTAGAGTGTATCCTTCCCTTACTCCTTGATTTTTCTTCTCTGTATTATGATATTCCATCTTCCACCTCATCCAAGTGAACGCCTGTCAAATGTCTAGTCTATTGCTTCATTTTCTCTCATTTGCCCACCTCACCTTAGCGATACTCAAAGTCTGTTCTCTTTGGTACCAAAATATTTTTTCTGTTTCTTCCTTATAACTGTAGCCTCACATGATTTGTGTGACTTTGTGATCGGCTAATTCCACTCAGCAGAATGTTCTTCAGGCCCACCCACTCTGCTTGGACCTTTTTTCTGATGACACTTTATCCTGTTAAGTTACACTTGTATTGTCAGGGTGACTTTAAGGTCGTATTGAGAAAAACCATCTGCGGCAACTTGCTGATGGCAAAGACATGTTAAAAAATGTTTGACTTGGACTAAAATAATGAAAATATGAACTGGCATTGTATGAGCAATACTTTTTCACTTAGCCTCATGAATATGCCACTGTCTCATAGTCTCTAAGATTGGGGTGGCTTGCATGTTACTATGATAATGGAAGGCATATCACTGAGATTTCAAAGACTAGCAGAGTCTCCCACAGTGGACAGGCTGTAATGGAGCATCTAGACTAAAACTTCCTAGGAAGAAAATCTTGGCGATCTACTTCCAAAAATTACCGGCAGCCAGAGAAAACTCAACAGAACACAATGGACGATCCGTCTGAGAAAAATGGCACAGGAAAAGGCAACATTTCCCTTTTGGTACATCAGGTCACCATGAGTCAAGGCAATACACAAGCAACCAGGAACATCAGAGTCACACAGACATACACAAACATGTACAGGTGTTAAGAGTTTTCGATGGAAGAGAGAGAAGCCGTGTGTGAGAGAAGTGACACATGGCCTCCTGTTTGCTGTGTTTTTTGATGAGGCCATACATGAAATATTTCTCAGTACCTAGCCAGAGGGCTGTGTCCAGCAGAATTATCTTGGTACCTTTGGGAAGATGCATCTTCCTGGGTCCCATTCCTAACCTAAATCAAAGTCTCGGGGAAGGAAGGGGGTGGTCTACATTTCTGTCATTACTCGGGGCATTCCCAAGCACAGGAGGCTGCAAACTATTGTGCTTAGCAGCTCAGAAAAGAGCCACGATGCCACCAGGGCATGCTGCAACTACTATAAGCCCACTGAAGTTGAGGGTTAGGGCTAAAGTCTGTCTGCTCACTGGTTAAACTTCATGGTGCTCCGGCCCTGCCCACAGAGATCCTGGTGGGGTCTTCCCAGCCAGCAGCAAGGGTAAGGGAGGTTTCTAAGTTCTTCCCCTTAATATGAACATGCAGCCCAGGTTGTGGATCACCACTCCGATCCCTGAGTTTATGTATCCCCTCAGATGAATCCATCAGGGACAGGCTCTCAAGAAGCTGTCCTCGATACTGTGGAAAACAGATCTATCTTTCTCTGCTAGATGCCCACCAGGTTGGTAATCAGATTCAGCTGAAGAAGCTGAGAGCCAGGCTTCTGAGCCCGCCTGACAAGCTGCCACCCGTTGCAGCGTGAGGAGGAGTGGGGGTAGACGGAGGAGAAGGGGACCCACTGCTTGCAAATCTAATCTGGGTGAGGCAGGAGAGGTGCAGACACTCTTGCTTTCCCCTTATTAGCCTGCCAAAGTTGAGCCTGCTTCCCACCTCGCTAGCTCACTCTGACTCTCTGGCTGGCCTTTGATGAGGCTGCGCTTCAGTCCACTGTGTCTTCCGCGAGCCCAGTTTCTCTGCTGCTTGATTCCACTTGGCAGCAAAACACAAACGGCTTTTTAATAAGCTTTCTATCTAAATGACCAGGTTGCTTCTCAGCTCAGACCTGCTGTCAGGGGCAGTTAGGGCGTTTGTGATTGTTTTCCTAAATGTGTGGTTTGGTGTGTAGGTAGGCATGTTTGTGTGTCTCTTGGTGTGCGTCCTCGCATGCGTGCATGAAAGAGAAATGACTTCTTCTAAAAAGAGAAAAAAAATCTTTAAAGGTAGAAAAGGGCAATATTCACTGTGCAGATGACCATATTCTGTATTATTCACATTTGGCTTATGTAACACAGAATCACAGGCTATGAAAGCAGAGGTTCAGGGATTCTTCTGATTCTGACACTGGCCATCCAATTCATGACAGCTCAGACCAGGTCCCATTTGGCAGAGAGTTTTACTTTGGGCCTGTCTAGTAATTCCTTAAATGCTATCCTTCACCATTTAATTATTTCTATGGATAAATCCTCTCAGGAACACGGGCGTCTGTGTAGGCGCGCAGGACCACATAGTCAATTGGCAGGATGGCAATTAGTTCAAGTAAGTTACGTGGCTTTTGCTTTGAGATAACAGTCTTCAACCAAAGGCCTTCGTTAACTTCTTATAATCCTATTGAATGAGGAAAACTGAAATGTCTGGATATGTTTTCTACAGTTTGATGCAATTCTGAATGGGAAAACATGGCTGGTAAAGCATCTGATAAAGGGAACATTTCTTTCACTTCCGTCTCTCTCACATAATGAAGTGGACGTTGCCATCCCCGCATTGTTCCCTATTTCTTGTTAGAGCATATGGCTTGTTAAATTCAGGGAAGCATTGTGGGACCTGCACAGCCATGGCTGCCAGTCACTTGTGGACACAGCGAAGGCTTCCTGGAATCACAAAATCTGGACTCACAGAACTGGGAGGGATCACAGGGGCTCATCTTGTCCAACCTCCCACCAAGCATAAGACATCTCTGGTAGCATCATTCACAGGTGGTGATTTCAGTCTGTGTTTGAACACTTTTGAGTCAAGGAGCTCATGGCTCACTTTGATCTTCAATCTGCTTCTCTTTACCTTCTACCTATTGGTTCTTGTTCAGTTTTCTGGCCTTATCTGTAATAGCCATCCTTTAGCTAGCTAAAGAGATATAGCCTATGTCCTTGGGCAATTTGCTTACCCTTAGTAAATGATCCCAGTCCTTTAAATTCTCTGCTAAAGAATTCATCCTATTTCTAAGTCCTTTCTCTTTAGAGCCTCTCTTATTTCCATGGCTCCCACTTCCATCATCCCTTCTTCTCTCTCCTCCTTCCACTCTGCCTCTCTACCAGAAAGTTCTGTTGTCCGCTTCCTTTTATACCTGTCTTTCTTCTAGATGTTGGAATACAGGATCAAAGCCTGTGTCTAGCTGTACTGGTATGTTCACCCACTACTATTCTCTGCCTGTGGATTCCCATGGACTCCACTGCTGTCTGAACAGCATGTCCTAATAGATGTTCTTGTTGGAGCAATGGCTGGTCCATGGCAACCTGAGGCTCTGGACCAAGTATTCTGTCCGCTTAGATTCTTGATCTTTCTGCCTGGTTCCAACTTCCCATAGATTGCTTCCATAGATCCCCTCATCTTTCCTTCTCACTGGCATGTCCTTGCACTGTGTGTCCTCTACTTTCTAGATATGTGTACAGTTTCTACCCACAACACTGAAGCTCAGGTTTTTATATTTCTTCCAACCCTATTCTCCTGACTGCTATGACACCACTAAATTCCAGATGTGGTTATACCCAGGGCCTACTCCCCTGCCCTATCATCCCTACCAGGATGCCCTCTTGTGTTTGCTTATTTGTTTGTTTGAGTCAAGTCATGCTCCCCCCACCTCTGTTTCTGGGTTAGACTACACCACACATAAGAATTAATTAGGATGCAGTGTGGGGTCCTGAAAAGAGCAAAATCTATTGATCTAGACAGACCTAAATTCAGACCCTACTCCTAATTATTCTCTGAGCCTATTCCTGACCCACAAGGAAGCAGCAGTTACATGTAAGCTATGAGGGTGTTGTGGAGATTGGAGAGCAAACATAGAGCACAGAATCCAGGGGTAAATCACTAAAGGTAGCCGTTCTCCATCCTGTCACCCCTTTCTCTTCCAGATGCATACCAAGTCCGCCTAAGATGCATATCCAGCCTGACATAATCTTTATCCTAAGCCCATAGACATTCTCCTGGAGGCTACAAAAGTTGGGCTTCTTTTGTTACAAGCCACAGAAAGACTCTCTGGGCACTTTCCATGGGAAAATTAATTGATTTGAGGCTAAGGGAGTTCTGAGAGTCCAGTTCAGAAAACGTGAAGGTCCAGGAAGTTGACATGGACACAAGAGGGACCACACTCCCACCCATCAGAGGCTGTGGGTGAAATGAATGTATTCTTCCTGGGCTGTTCTTTGTTCTTTTCAATTCCTTTCTTCCGACTCTCCTTTCTTTTCTTTCTTTCTCCCCTCCCCAGAATTAGAGTCCTGACGAAATGGGATTAACAAGCCCACTTCTTTGTCAAGACTGTCAGAACTTTGTATTGCTGGCCCCACTGAGCCTGTGCGAGCAATATTGGCAACATAACTGCCCCCCCCCCAAGGAAATCCACGCACCCCTACCAAATGAGGTGAAGAACATTTGATGTGGGCAAGCAACAACAAACCCCAAACTCAATGAAAGCAAAAGCCCAAACAAACAAGAACAAGGCAAAATGGCATGAAAGGACAATAATGATTTCAGGAGCCAAATTTTGGCTTAAGAGTGAGAAGCTCAATTGTCCTAGCAAGGTGAAGAAACGAAGGCAGTTTGCTTGAATTTTCAGATGGAGCTAAGGTTTAGGTGGTATTTTGACTACTGATTTCTAAGGCAACAAATAATATGCTGAGCGGCTAATCAGGAGATGGATGACTTACCTGGGAAAGAACTGCATTTCCATAGTGAACAGGTGTTACCTTCACACTCACAGATAGAATGTGCTAGGGCAGCAGCATCATACAGTGTACCAGGACATTTGCTATTTCCACACCTATATGGATACATGCCTACTTGTTATGCTAGCTTGCAAGTCAAGATGCTGGAAGCTAAACCACTTATCATTCAAATACCAGAACAGTTACAATAGAACCTTTAGACAGTTGCAGTAGAAGCTTTAGACCAGTGGTTCTTAATCTGTGGGTTGTGACCCCTCTGGGGGTCAAACAACCCTTTCACAGGGTTCACTCGATTCACAACAGTAGCCAAAGGACAGTTATGAAGTGGCGATGAAAATAATTTTATGGTTGGGGGTCACCACAACAAGAAGAATTGTATTAAAGGGTTGCAGCGTTTGAAGGGTGAGAATCACTGTTGTAGACGAAGGCAAACAAGAAAGAAAGGTCTACAGATGCATTTTTAATAACATCCAATGAATACTCTAGGAAACACAACAAAATATGATCACGTCTAATGCCAGAAGATGATCCCTCTAGATTGGAAGGCTCTGAAAAATACATGGTGATTGCAATAATGGACTCAAGCATGCTAAAAATTGTGAAGCTGGCATTGGACCAGAAAATATTTGATTCTGTCATGCATGACGTGGCCATGGGTCAGAGCCAATTAGATGCCAGCTAACAGCCAGAAAGAATCTCATGGATTCAATCACCCTAACAACCCAAGATAGACCTTAGGTATTCTGGGTTCCTGCCTCTTCTATCTGCTAGTCTCCCAGCAAGATCAAATGAGCAATCCTTCCTTCCGTCTTGGTTACCAATGAACAAAATTACAGTTTGTCACAGATGGCAGGTTAGAGCGTCTCAGCTGGGTATCATTTGCATGTGAAAGCTGCATGTTGAAAGAGGAAGAAGGAAGACTGAGGAAGAATGGATGCATTTGACTTGTGGTGCTGACAGAGAATATTGAAGGTACAATTGACTGCCAAAAGAACAAGTGCACCTGCCTTGGAAGAAGTCCAGCCAGAGTGCTCCATGGAGGAAAGGATGGGGAGACTTCATCCCATGTACTTTGGACATGTTCTCAGGAAAGACCAGTCCCTAGAGGAGGAAATCTTGCTTGGGATAAGTCAATGGAGTAGCAAAAACCAGGAAGGCCCCAACAAGATCATTTATGCAGTCTGTGGCTGCAACAATGGACAAAAATATAAGAGCAAATGTGAGGATGGTACAGAACCAGGCCCATGTTGTGCATAGGGTCATTACGAGTTGGAATCAACTTGATGTCCCTTGATGACAATATTGGAGCCCCAGGAACCTTGTGACGCATTGGGCTACTATCCATCAGGGCAGCCATTGGAAATCACTAGCCACTCCACAGGAGAAAGACGAGGCTTTCTTCTCCCATAAGGAATTACAGTCTCAGAAACTGCCAGGCGCAGTTCTATTCGATCTTATAAGGGTCACCGTGAGCTGGAATTGGCTTGAGGGCAATGAGTTTACTTTTTTTGAATACTGCAACAAGTCTGTCTTAAGCAAGAGTCAAGACTCTCTTGCTTTCTGACTTAGTACAGCAAACATAACCTCCTCACTCAGCTCCAGGCAGCTGGCTTCTCTTTACTGTGGCCCAACGGTAACCTCATTGTGGAGTCTGCTTTCAGGGCTTGTGAAGTCACAGGACACGTGATCCTTCAAGAAGCAAGGACTTGCCTCCTTTTCTCCTGCAATGTTGGTTAACTACGGCACAGTACGTGGACTGCCCTTACCTCATTAGACAAGAGATGGATGATCGAATCCCTGGAAGGAATGACCAACATGTCCAATTTTAACACAGATTATGGTGGCAAGAAAAGGTCTCCAGCTGACACAGTCTGTGGGCTACTACTCGTCTACTGGTTGATGGTTCCAACTCATGCTAATGACTGCAGAAGGGGACCTTGGAGATCATTTGCAGTACAGGTTTATTGTGGGTGCAGTTGGTTGCCATCAAATCATGGGGATTTCCTGCCTGCTGGGTAGAACCGCTCCCAATCAGAAGAAGGTCCCTATACCTCTCTCCCCAGGTGTACCTCTGGGGATGTCTGAGCCTCCAAACTTCCAATTACTTGTTCTACTCTATGACACATTCAATACCCATGAATCAGATAGGACTCACTGGCAATACTTGCTAGCTTTTTTCTTTCTTTCTTTCTTTTTTTTCATCACGGGTACAGAAACTCATTGTGGACTTTAGAAGGCACTTCTGTTGTCATTACTGCTGAATCCATCCCAACTTTTGGCAACTTGGTTTTGGCAGAGTCGAGCTGCTCCACAGTTTCTAAAGTTGTGACCTTTCCGAAGCAAATTGTTTTTTCAGGGGCTTCTGGAAGCTTGAAATACCAATCTTTTGGTTAGTTGTCAAGCACAATCTTTTGGTTAACAGTCAAGCACTTCACTGTTTGTGCCAACCTTTTCATTTACAGAAGGGAAAACAGAGCATAGAAAAGTAGCTACATGGTAGAAGGGCCTCAGAATAGGGAACCATGGCTGACATTTGGCTTCAGCTGTGTAACTAGCATACTTTATGTTGCCACTGTGGTTGGCTGCCTGCCATCATAGTCAACTAGCTGTTGACTACGACCAGACTCATAGTCACCTTGGGTAAAACAGAACACAAAATGTTGCTTAATCCTATGCCACCTTCATGACCGTTGGCTAGACCTTCCATTTTTTATTTTTATTATAATAAGGGTCTGGATCCATTCATTAATTTGAATCTCTTAATGGAATAGAAATGGAATGGACCACTTATTGATGGTCATAAGGGACCATAAGACCATTTAGTACACTAGTTTAGGACTAGCTAGTAGCAGCTCTAAAACTTAGCTAAAGACCTCTGCGTCCCCATCCAGTGATATCGCCATTGTGCCAGGGCTGTCAGTATATTGGTAACATCTTGCCAGCTTGTGTGAGCTATGGCAGCTTTAATCAGTTCCACAATAAAAAAGTACCAGTGGTGTACGAGGGGGTATCCCCACAAAACAGGATTCTTTTCAAAGCTTGGTATTTTTTTCCAAAACAACCTTATCTCCTGCAAAGTACTCTCCACTATACTTAATATATTTTTCAAATTTGTAATTTCATTCTTTGGACATTTTTCAAACTCATCTGTTTGGATGACTGAAAGCACCTCCCTTGGTTTTTATTTCACCTCTTCTAGATCATCAAATTTCTGTCCCTTCATGTCTCTCCTCATTTCCAGAAATAAAAAGTATAAGAAGCAAGGTCAGGTAAGTAAGGTACATATGGAAAGAGAGACATGTTCTCTCTCTCTCTCCTTACCAAAAACTGATGCCCTGAGATAGTCTCGTAGAACGAACTGCAAGTGCACTAATAAGTCAACATTTTTGTCCATTCAGAAAGTTGACAGATGTCCAGAACAAGGTTTATCATCAATGGACAAACCACCTTTTTTGAAATGAGAAAACCACTTATACACTTGAGTTTTTCCCATAGTGCTGTCCTTGTAAGCTGTGTTCAACATGACTACAGTTTCTGCAACATTTTTCCTGGGCAGGAAACAAAATTTCACAGCTTCATGTTGTTCTCTTCAATTGGACATCACAAAAAATGAGGTTTGAATAAAACTGCTTTGATTACAAAAAAATCACTGTGTCCAAAGAGAACCTTCGTAGGTGATACCACTGGGTGCGCTAACTTAGAGTGAATTGCTGGATACTTGCCTAACAGGAAAAAAAATGCTTACTATGAAAGCTCTGCTCCGTCCAGTATAATTCTGGTTTTCTGGGAGGGTACCCCCTCATTTTTTCATTTACATGGTGTGCAAACATGAATCTACATATAGCCTTAATGAAGCAGGCTTACATTTTGAACTCCATTTAATGGGTTTTAAAATTAACTCCACTCTAAGCTCTAATTTCAAGGTTTTCAATATGTTTGGCCAGTCTATCTTTCACTTCACATATATGATGGGCACCTTCTGAAGGGACAGGTAGCCTTCTTGTGTGACTGCAAAGGCATTCAGTGCCAGAAGTCAGTCTGTCACAGTGGGACGTAATCCTCAAGACTACATGGGTTCTACCATCAACAACCAGCTGCAGCAACACTGAAAGTTTTGACATGGGTGCAGGCTTTAGAGGGTCAAATACTTTGATCATTGGGCAAACCTACTGTACAAACCCACTTTACAGTGTTACAGAGCAAAGCTGACCATACCATGGTGTTTCCAATCACTGCATATGCATATGAAGACTGTGCATTCAAAAAGGAAGACTGATGGAGAATTGACACATTCAAATCATGGCACTGATGAAGAATATTGAATATACCATGGACTTCCAGAAGAAAAAAGAGACAGGTCCTGGAAGAAACATGCTCCTAAGAAATGAAGATGATGCAACGCCATCTTTCCTACTTTGGACATGTCATGAGGTGAGACAAATGACTAGGAAAGGATGTCACATTTGGGAAAGTTGAGGGTCAGTGTAAAAATAACAGATGTTCTCCAGGAAATGGATTGGCATGATAGCCATAACAATGGGATCAAACATGAATATGATGCAAGACTGTGACAGTTTATTCTGTTAGACTCAAAGGCCACCGTCTGAGCCAACAACACCACCGCCACCACCAACAACAACAACCCCACTGTATCTGCCCCCCTGCCTCCACTCACTACCTCCACTTTAAGCTTCCCCCAGCAGGAGGACTAAGAGGCTCCTGGTGAAATCCAACATGCTGCTGAGAAAGTGCAGAACCAGATTCTCACGCCACACCATCAAACACACTGTCTTTTTCTCCTCGGGGCCTCAAAGAAAAGGCAATTTAGTCATCTAAACTGAAACATTCATTCTGTTCTCTCTCAAGCCATCAACTGGGTTCTAGTCGGTTTGTCCACTCTCATCTACCCATTAAATAAACAGCCAAACCATTTTCACAACTCATCTCCCCAAATGAAATTAGTTTCATGGTGACTGAGCACCACACGCTACCCAAATTTCTCACAAAATCCCAAAGCTCTCACTCGTGCCTGCTGCAGCACTAAGCAAAGATAAAAGCAGTCAAATGAAGACTATTGATTCTGCCTTTTCATTTGTCTCTCATTCTCACCCAGTCGCCCGTTTTCTTTTTCTTTCTTTTTTTGTTTGTTACCAGAATTTAGAGTCCATGAGTGCTTTGACTTGCTCGCAAGGGGGATTTACCAGCATTGCCTGTGCAGGAGGGTGTAGAAGGGATTATTGATATGGAAAATCATCCACCCCAAACTATCCAATCCAGGGGAATATCTCCTGCCTGCCATGACTCCCTGAGCTAGTCCTTACAGGGCCTGATGGAAAGTGTACCAACCAGAACTATCAAGGTGAGAAAGTGTCAGATCTCATCATGCTATCTTACAGCCTGGCTGTGGGGAAGCTACAGAAGGTTGGGTTGGGATGGTTAAAACACACACACACACACACACACACACACAAAAGCTCACTATCACTCTCTGTTTGACTTCTCATGTTTGATTGGCAAACTTTTGTATCTGATGATGTGCTGTTTCTTTTTCATCTACTGCTTGCCTCACTCATAAAACTGTGTTCTTTTGCCAAAGGATGCATTTCCAGTTGAAGCCAAGGACATAATTAGAGATTTAAACCAAGGGTAAACATTATTGTTTTAAAGCCAATAACAATGGCATGAGAGAGTGGTTTTGAAGGAGTGTTATGACCACCAGTCCTACATCAGCCAGAGTTCTTCACAGGATGTAACCTCCCAGGGAAAAAGACTCAGTATACCTAGATAAAAGGCACCTGGCAAAATATCAACTCCTTTCACCTTCCCTTTCCTTTTGCGTCCTCTCCTCCACCCTCTTTCTTTTCTGAAAAGGAAAACAAGCTGTTATTTAGGCTGTGTGTGTGTGTGTGTGTGAAATAACCCTGTCAGCATTGTGAGTTACATGTATGCATATTGTGCTGCTACCCACTTGCACTTTTAGTATCAACGGAGAGGATATATCGAGAAAGGTACTGTGGGTTTCAAAGTTGGTGGATTTGATCCATCACAATTTCACTAACAAATATTTGCATAACAGACATTCTTGCCCCGAATTTACACTCAGACAAGGTGGGTGAGGTATGCTCTTTGGTGGGATCCTTGGGAAATCTGTCCAAGGTCTTTCCCCAATGTCCAAGGTCAGAAGTTTGAAACCACCAGACACTCCACAGGAGAAAGTCAAGATTTCTACTCCTGTGAACAGTTACAGTGTCAGAAATCCCCAGAAAACCTGTCTTACAGGTCTCTCTGAGTCACAAATTGACTGGATAGCGGTGAACTTGGTTTGGGGTAGTAGGGTTGGGGGGAGGGTTAACTAGCTTGGCTGTCACTAACAATTAGGAGAAAAGGCCTGGTGATACACTTATGAAAAAAACTGCCATGGAAAAGTCTCTGGAGCTCATCTCTCCCTACTCTGACACTCACTGGCTGCCTGACAACATATCACAGTTCTAGATGTGACCATTTGAGAGCACTAGGTTGGGCAGAGGTGGATCAGAGGAGGTTTGAACCCCATGGGAAATTCTGAGAAATAGTTATGATCATTTTTACAGAAAAAAGTTATAAAGCTTATAGGGTTAACTCTGCCTCTCCTCCGTCCACCCCCAAATACAGAGCTTTTAAATGCAGAGCCAGGATATGAAAATAAGTCCAGCCAATGTCCAAGGTCTTTCTCCTACCCTAGAGATTTCCCCAGGACCCCACCAATGACCATACCTCACCCATCATGTCTGAATGTGAAGTAGGGGCAAGGCTGTTTGTTATGTAAATATTTGTTAGTGAAATTGTGATGGATCAATCCACCACCTTTGAAACACACAGTACCTTTTGCCTTGATATATTCTCTCCATCAATACTAAAAGTGCAACTGCTATGCTAAAGAGAGTTGCCAACGTTTATTTTTAAAGTGTATTTTTATACAGGATATCTGAAAATTCATGATGTATGACCTCTAGAGATTTGGGTCTGTTTTGTTCCCAGCACCTAGAACACTGGCAGACCCAGACAAAAGGCTCAGTAAATATTTATTGAGGGAATGAAACCACAGAACTGTTACAGACTTGTGATAATCTGAATGCAAACATTCTTGAACTATGGCTTCATATAAAGGTTTACAAAACCATAAACTAGATGAATTGAGTCCAAATATGGGGATTTGGTTGCTTAAATAGAAGGCATAGATTGTGTACTTTACGTGTACTCTAAAAATGAAATGAGACTTCTTGTCTTCTCCCTTGAAACGATCACAGTGAAATTAGGAACCAATGAGGGACATTGGCTGCTTTGCAGCTAATGGTTAGCTCTACACCTCACCCCACCCCAGCACGGAGATGGTGACTCCACTTCCTTCATCACATCTCCTTCTCAGGGGAAATGAGGTAGAAAACAGGCACTCGCTGCCATGATTGCTGAGTGCCCTGGTGCGGGTTCTGATGCTGTACACAATAGAAGAAAACACCGCCTCGTCCATCCTGCATGATGGTGGAGCTGTAAGTGCAGCCCAGAGTATCTCTGTTCCCCAACTCTCTACTTCACCAAATGATGTCACTTTTCAGGGAGTGTTCTTTTCGAATAACCTATCCACGGACATGAAGTATCACCATCCTCGGTTTTAAGGACCATTCTGGCTGTATTTCCTACAAGACATATGTGTTTGTGCTTCGGACTGGCAGCCCATGATGGTTTCCATCATCTCCACCAACCCTACAATTCATTACAGCCTTCCTTACTTAAAGTCCAGCTTTTACGTACGTATCAGGCAAGTGAAAACACCATGGCTGGCGTCAGGTGCAGCTCAGGACCCTAACTTACATCTTCACTCCTTAACACGATAAAAGAGGTCTTGGGCAACAGATTTGCCACAGGCAATATGCATTTTGATTTCTTGACTGCTGCTTCCATGAACTTGGTTGTGGTTCTAAGTGAATTGCAAACTCCAGTCTTTTGTTGTTTGTTGGTCCAGTTGTGGGGCTTTCTTGTTTTGTTGACAATGAGTTGTAATCCATACTGAAGGCTGCAGTCTTTGATCTTCATCAGCAAGTGCTTCAGGTCTTTTTCACTTTTTTTGAGGCTACTCACATCCAGTGCAGGGCAGAGGGTTTGCTTAAGACACTTATGCAAACACTACATTAAAACTAGCAATCATTTATCTACCTCCTGGTTCATGTAGTATAACATGCTAGATACACAATAATTTTACTCATTCATTCATTCAACTAGAAAAAAAGCAAAAGAAAAATACATGGTTGGTTGTGCTCAACTTAGACTCATGGTACCTCCATGTCTGTTGAAACCAAACTTCACTACATACAGTTTTCAAGAGCTGGTTCTTCAGAAGATTGCCAGTACTTTCTTCCAGGGCACTCTGGTTAGCCTGGAACCTCAACTTTTGGGCTCGTAGTGAAGCATGTTGTTTAAAGGGAAGGTTGAATGAAGAGTAGCAAAATTTGTTTCTAGCCCTTACAAAGCTTGGAATTTACTGGCGATGAGAAGAGATGTTAAAACAAAAGACTACTGTTGGACAATTGCTTTTATATTCTATTTCCCTGAAACAGTAGATGGTACCTAAACAATCAAACCTAGAGTCCATCTGAACTCAAGTGACCCCAAAGACAGACTACAACTTCTCCACAGGGTTTGCACGACTGTATTCTGAAAGGAAGCAAACCGCCAATTCCTTCTTCAACAGGGAGGTTGGAGGATATCAGTGGGGGGGGGGGGGAGACACCAAACAAACAAACAAACAAACAAACAAGCCCAAACTCATTGTCACTGAATTGATTCAGACTCTGTAGGAACAGGCCATAGTAGAACTGCCCCCGTTAGTTTACAAGACTATAAATCTTTATAAGAGTTGAATGACCTATCTTTCCCCCATGGAGCCACTTGTGGTTTTGAACTGCTGGCCTTGTGTTTAGGAGCCCAATGCTCAACTCACTACACCACCAGGGCTTCCTTGGACGCTCTCCAGTGACTCCTTAATGATGCTGATGGAATCAATGCATGAAGACATACTTCAAAATGCATTGTGGCTATCCAGTTGCTATAATTGGTTGAGGCAGGTAGAGGAACAATGAACCTCCTCATTGTGCTTCCTTCTTGCAAGAGTTTCAGGCTTATTTAAGAAGAGAGGGTTATAAAGTATTGCAAGCCAAGGTAGAAGATAAAAGGGTTCAGTTCCTCCGGGAATCAAAGATCTGGGTTGGGTGGAGGCCTTAGTGTATATTTATTGGGAACCAAATCTAAGGAGGCTTATCGAAGGTGAAAAAGTAGGCTTATTGAGGGAGTGAGGAAAGAGGGTGGGCAGAGGAAAAAGATAAACTGTATGGTGTCATAGAAAGGACTACAAAGCTTTTAGTGCTTAGATGGAACTCCTCCATGGTGAGGCAAGGTGATCATGTCTTTGTCACATTCACATAAACTAGCCTTTGGCTGTGGACAGTCCCATGCAGCAGGGATATAGCACTAGTCAGGGGCCAAGTGCTATGAAGATGCTCATCTGGGAATCCTCAGCAAGCCAATCTCTTGGCCTCATGGGGATGAATGCCTTGGTCCAAGTCTGAGGGATTTGGGTTGCACACAGTGGATGCACACAATAGAGGCAGGACCTTAAAAGGACGAGGAGACTTCAAATGAGAAGAAAAGACTGCTAGAAGGGGAAAGGGAAGTTTGGGTAGGAGAAAGTGAAATTGGTCTTTGTATCTTTGTTTCATTAGTGGGGTGCCGCTTACTTTTTGGTTGACCCCTTATCAGCCTCTTTTCAACATGTCTAAAGTCATTGATAAAATGTCAAGAGAAACTTCCAGACTGTATTTTCCTTAAGAATAGCTTGCTTGTCTAATTACTAATTGTCTAATTATCTATTAATTTCATCATGGTTGATGACTTAATCAGCAGACTTCATTTACAATTCTATAAACTGCAAAAGCCGTTTGCTACTTCTATAACCTTATGGGAACTTGTCAACGGCTTGAAAACCTGGCCACAGTTCAGTGATGTGGCATCACTAGGGGTGCCCTGGGTGGGGGAAGGACATACTAGGTGACACTCATAGATGGGTGACACCAAAATGATAGTCTATAAAATTTCTGTGCAGTGTTTCAGGAGCAAGTTATGTTTTGTGAGAACACCCCCGTAGTTAGTTAGGGCAACAAACACATTTTTGTAAGCTCATTTACATGTGGCAACAGACAAGACTACAACTCCATGGCAATCTCTCTTGAAACATTTACTGTGTTTCAGTCATAGGTGTCACTATAACCAGTTACAATGACACTTTGAATCACGTGGTTCTGCCTGCACGTGCTGCTGGCATGCACTGTTGCTTTCGTCATGGCTGATATTTTGATGGTCCCTGATGGTTGTTTGATTCCTGGATGTTTAACTACAAGATTGTGATAATTAGGATTTGTGAAGCTATATCGATACTGAGAATGATGTAATAATTAAAGGAAAAGAGACCAAAAAAAAAAAAAAAAGGATTCTCAATGATCCATCATGTGGTAACTCAGTGTAGACAGATTTTTATAAAACCCTTTTGGAGTCCGTATACTTATAATCCAAAAAATATTATATTGAAGCAATTTACAATGGCATTTACCACAGAGTACTCTACGATTAAAAAGGATACCAAACCAAATCAAGTGAAACAAAAACAAACATATTGCTAAGAATTCTGTATAATCTGGTACAAGAGGTGGTTTGAGGGGAGGGTGGTATATTTTTAGTGACACCACTGGCACGATTTCTCATTTCCAGAAAATCTGTTGGGTCAGAATAAACAAACAAACAAACAAACAAACAAACACTGTCATCGAGTCCATTTCGACACATGGTGACCCTATACGACAGAGAACTGTCCCTGTGGAATTTTGAGATGACCGCTCTCATCTCTCTCTTCTTTTCCATGCAGAGTGCCTAGTGGTTTCAAACTGCTGACCTTGCACTTAGCAGCATAATATAGAATCCTCAAGGCCACCAGGACCAGAATACGTCAAATCTACAATGGAAGTCACTTTCATGATTGTGTTTTAGTTTCTCATTTAAAATGTCTGTGACTTATAGCCAGGGAAAAAATGCAAAACTTGTTCTGGTAGCAGTTGTAGTGTGCAATTTGAGGGTAAAGAATGGATTTGTATCACACACACAAGGGATTACTAGGACTGGTTTTTTGTCTGAGAAATGGAAGCATGGTCCAAGTCGGCTGTACAAACATCCCAAGTCATACTCCATTACATCTTCTGAGAGGGAGAATGGAGAAAGCACCTTTTCTGGCTCCAGAACAAAACCCCTGGGCAATAGTAAAAGGAATTTAGATTCAGATTTAAAGTAAAGTAACTCAGCTTTTCTGCCTTTACCTTTCCCTGGACTCGCCTACACATGTTCAAAAATAAGTTGTTTTGTGTTTGATTTTATCTTACAGCAAATAGAAATTTAACCAACACAAATTCCACAGGATGTCAGGAATCTCTTTGCTCTCAATGATACCTTGGTTGATAAGGAAAAAAATAGAAAGAAAAAATATATAATTAAGAAATCAAACTTAGTATCTGCTATTTTTTTGGCTGCTCGTTTATATACTTCTTCTGAGATAATGGAAAGTGGCAAATCATATCACTTTGCTGACAGTTTCATTTTCAGGGTCTTCCAGCACCATATGCCTGTATGGGAACGACGGGTCCCATTGCCTTCTGCTCTTGCTAAATTTGTTTTCATTATTTTACAACCATCACGACAATATTTGCTTTCGGGGTGTGTGTGTATGTGTGTGTGTGTGTGTGTGTGTGTGTGTGTGTGTGTGTGTGTAGGATTGAGAAGCCACATCCTTCCAGTGAATGAAGGAGCTTTTGCTTTGGTGACTCTAAGTTAAAGAGTGGTTTTAGAGATCGCCTCCTTCACTCTCCCACCTTTTCACTTCGGGATATAAAACACTTCTATTTGTTCGTGTAACACGGCTATGTAATATATATGGTGGATGATTTAGAAGCTGCCCAGAGAATAAAATATGCTGTTGAAATGCTAAATGCTAATAGTTACAGACACAAAGAGATGGACTTAAAATGCGAGAGGAACATGTCATTTCTCTTTCTCCGACCAACCACCAAAGTTCCAACTTTAGGAAATCAGCCCCTTCTCAAGTGCCTGGAATCCACAGACAGCTCAGACTCCTTCTGAAGGTCAGCGCAGCTTATGATAATGAATATGGAAAGGTTACTATTGTTGTCTTTTGTTGATTTCTTCTAAAAAATGCAAAGAAGAGAAAGGTCACTAAGCAATGTGCCTAAGCAAGTTTGGAATTCACTAATCTAACACTGACTTTAAAGAAAAAAAAGGCGGGGGGGGGCTCATAAAACACATTCTCGATGCCTCAAATAAGATTAGGAGTGGCATTTTGCTTTTGAAGCTTTCTTTGGAGAGTGAAAAGAAGGGGAGACAGAGAGGAGAGAGAAGAGACAGAAAGCTAGCTTTGGAGCCAGATCACCATGGAATATTTACCAACTGAGTAAGGCCCAAGAGTGGGTTTTTGCAGCCAATAATGGGCAGCGGCTCAAGAGAAGGAGGCGGGGGTAGTTTTCATAATTTCACCCTAGTTTATGCCTCATTCTTGCACATGACTTGTTTCTGAACAGTGCTTTAGATATCTGATTCAGAGCATGTTGATATTGTCGGGACATGGGAGCCAGTGGGGGTGGGAAGGAGGGTGGAGCCGGGCTCCATTGGTAGAATTCTCACCTTTCATACAAGAGACCCAGGTATGATTCTGGGTCGATGCACTTCTTGTGTCTGTCTGTCTGTCAGTGGAGGCTTGTATGCTGTTCTGATGTTGGTTAAACTTCAGTGGAATTTTCAGATTAAGAGAAACTAGGAAGAAAGGCCTGGCAATCTTTTTCCAAAAGGCAATCCATGCAATTCCAATGGGTTACAATGGTCTGATTTGCAACCCATCCTAAGGAAGGTGCAGTGTGGGGCAGCATTGTGTTCTGTTGTGTGTGGGTTGTTGCAACTCAGGGCCAACAACAGCATGGTCATCAATCTGGTTGAAAACGCACATCTATGCAAAAATGTGTTCTTGAAGGGCATCAAAACAGCCAAATTGGATGCAGCTAGAATCTTTTAATTCCCTGAACACATGAATGAATGGAAGTGCTTGCAGGCTGAGATTGTTTTCACCCTGAAGTTGAATGTGAATGTCTGTAAAAGGGCTGTGCCAATCACATATTTTTGACAAAAACATGTTACTCTTACTGATTATTATTGGATAGAAAATGACGAACCTGATACATATTTGCAAAGGCTCTATTCTTCAAAGTTTAATCTCTTGTTTTACCAGCACATCCTTCTTCCATGGTAAATGCTCCCATGGGATCTCTTCACACCACTCTACCAGGCTACAGTGGTTTAAGCTGCTTGCAGGTCTCTCTGTGAGCTCGAAACTTTCTTAAACTGTATGGGGGGATGGGGGGTGGGGGTGGAGGAAACCTCTCCTACAGGATAACAGAATGGGAGGAGTGTGGAACACTTGCCAGCAGTAAAAGGCTTTTGAATGTACCAAGACCAACAATTAATTCAAAATCAAATGAATACTGACTCTGAAGTGTTTCTGCGTGCTCACCCATGTTGTAAATTTCTCCAAGAAAAAGGGTACAGGAGTGGAAAATGTCTAAGAAACCCTAAAGCCTCTACATTCTTGATGGCAGGGCCTGTCCTGCACTGTCTCCCAGCAGAGCACAGCACGGCACAAGAATCTGCACTGAACTGACTGTGTGAGTCTCCAAGAGCTGCTGTAACAAAATATCACCCACCAGGTGGCTTCGAAGAACAGAAATGTATTGTTTCCCAGTTCCAGCAGCTAGAAGTTCAAAGTTAAGAGGTCATCTGGGCCATGATCTCTCTCAATGTCCTAGGTAAAGGTGTTTTCTCGTGTCACCATCCCCTCCACCCCTCTGCTTTTGGTAAACCTCTGGAATTCCTTGACTTGCAGCTACAGGTTAATGTTGAGGTCACAGCACATATCTTTCCCCCTCGTTTAGAAGACACCATTCAGATGGGGTTCGGATACTCCTGTGTCATCTCCAATGTGACCTCAGGTCTTTGACTTTCTGCGAGAGGAAGGCAGGATTTATTATAGTGGTTGTTGTTGCTGTTTCCACTGAGTGTTATTCCGTTTACAAATTGCACCATACCGGTCCAGGAAATCTTTTTAAGAGTAGCAACATCTTGCATTCCTCCCCACAGCATGTATCTGCCTCCAGTTATGGTTCCACTGTTCTTTCCTATTATGTAGCACCATGTCGGACATGTAACAGCCATTTGACAAATGCTTCCAGGAAGCTTTTGCTTTTATACTACGCACACGTACATGTTTCTCATGGCCTATTGTTGTTTGTTGTTGCTGAACAGATTCTGACTGATGGCCAGCCCCTAAGGGTTCTGGGGCTGTGATCTTTCAGAATCAGGTCACCGGGGTTTCCTTCCAAGGTTCTTCTGGATGGTTTGAACCACCAACCTTTGAGATACTGGTCCAGTCTTAACTGATTAGGGTCACACTGGGACATTTTCTTATAGTCATTTTAATGTTTTCCTTATTTCATATAATCAGTAAGCATAGTACCCAAATGATTGATATTCTGAGAACTCCAGAACATTAGCTGATATGTTTTTTTTTTCAAAAGGTTAATTTTTTTTTTTTAGGTTTAACTTTTTCCTTTCAATGGAACATTCTCTCAGTTCCAAAGTCCCTGGGAGGCCCAAAGAACACCCTCCTCTTTGATCAGTTTTAAGCTTGAGCAGAAATTTTTCTTATTTACCCAAAGTAACTTAAAAACACCACCCTTCTAACTGCAGGAGGCTCCGAAGCACCAGAGGCCTGTGACTGGTCCTCCTTCCATGTGAGATAAATGTGTTGCAGGCAGTCACGCACGAGCCGATGTGCTAGTTCAGACATTTTATAACCACGCTCTCAAGGCTGGATTTGAAAATACCTTCATTAATCACCAAACTTTTATCCACCTAATTTAAATTCAAGCCATTCTGAGGCACAATCGTACTTTCAACATGATTAAATGACACCACTAATCTAAGTTCTTTGCAAATGAGGAATTTTTTCAAAAGAAGTCTTCATTCTACAGAGTTATTTGCTGTTATCCAGGGGAAAGGTCCTGTTTTATTTTAAAAGCAAATGAAGTCAAGTTTGCATTCAAGTGTAGAACCCATTGCGAAGAGAACTGGTAGCGGATGTTACTTAGGCACTTTACGTGTTAAAAACATAAAAGGTTTTTGGAAAAGATTTCAGTGCTAAAACTTTGATTCTCAATGGTTACTAGCTGAGCATTCTTAATCAAAGCTATCAAACGAGGGAAGATTTCCCCTTTATGTAATAATACCGTGGTGATTTGCTAAGCGCCAGCACAAGTTTAAAGTCTGGACAAAAAGCTAACTTCTGCTAATGTCTCTGTCTCTCCCTGTCAGACAGCCTTGGACGTACATCACTTCTCTTTCCAACGATGGTCTGTGTGTAGTTGTAAACCGCCCGCCCCCCCACCCAATCAAAAAAAAAATGCAATGAACAACAAACCCGGGTGGCTTAGGGGTTTTCAATTGGGCTGCTAACAGCAAGGTCACCAGTTCAAAACTACCTGCCATCCCCCGGGAGAAAGACCAGGCTTCTCCTCTTGCAGAGGCTTACGGTCCAGGAAACTCACAGAGTCAGTTCTTCCCAGCTGTGAGTCCATCAACCTGATGGCAGGGGAGAAAGGTGGGCGTTCATAGGAAAGCGCATGAAAGTTAAAGGGGGACATTATATTGAAATCTCCAATTTGGAAGCACGACTCTTAATTACATTTGATATTTCCCTGATTTCCCTCACCCTTAAACAATTTCTGTTTATGAGTCACCATTTCTGAAATCTCTCACAGCGATTTCCTCTGAGGAGAAACCCAGGGCGTCTGCGTGCCCTCTGATGAACAGCTCTCCACGCATCCTTTGAGGTCAGACTGGACCCTACCTGCACTGGTGCCTTCCTGGAGTTACTTCAGCTTCCTGCATTTCCCTCATGACTCCTTTGTAGCACTTTCTGTCACGCAGGATCACGATCGTTCCTATGTTCCTCCTCTAATCTAAGCTCTTCAGTGGGCACAAACATGTAAGCACCACTCTATTCACCCGGCCACTCCAACAACTCACAGCATGCTGAAGCACATCTTGAAGCCTCATTAGGTCTCTGTCTCTCCCTGTCAGACATCCTCCCTGTCAGAAGGTCTCGCAAGGAAGCCAGTCTCCCCCATTAGATCTTAAGATGCTTTGAAGGAAGCCTTTTGTTCCTTTCATTCTATTCAGCAAACTCCTCAGCCCATCAGCCTGCACTTATTAGTGTGCTTTCCACACAGGAGGCAGTCCTTGTGGCACATGGTTACCTGTTGGGCTGCTGACCTCAAGGTCAATAGTTCCAAACCACAGGAGAAAGATGGGGCTTTCTACTCCTTCAAAGAGTTACAGCCTCAGAACCCCACCGGGGCAATTCTATCATGTGCTTCTAGGGTCAATATGAGTCAGAATTGACTTGATGGCAGGGAGTTTTGAGGTTTAGACACAATAATTTCTTAAAAGATGTCTACTGAATAAACCCATCGATACATTCATATGCCATTTTTAAGTCACTTTAATAGAAATGGGTGCTCCCCAGCAAGTTATATACATATATTTTTTAATACTTCACAAGTGAGAAACTCAAGATGGTTGGTTTTAGGGTCTAGAGTAGGAGGCCACTCATACAACAACCTACCTACTTCTCTTAGAACCAAATCCATTTACCAGCCTCATTCAGCATTTAGGCTAATGGACAGTGAAAAAGTCTTGCAAATGTTTGTTTGACAAAATGACTTATCTTCAAGTAAGATATCAAAGAGGACAGAGTCGAAATTTGTTAATTTAGCATCCCTGTGCTAATAGTGTTTGCTGGCCTAAAGTCAGCTCTGAAACAGAGTGACCACAAGGAATGGCAGAATGTAAAAGCTATCTGGTACTACCTACCTTTAAGATCAACTATGTACTCCAAACCACTGTCGCCATTCCTATGGGTCCAAGTGCCTTCCAACCCAGGATGAAGCCCCAGGGGTGCCATGGGTAATGAATTGGGCTTCTAGTTATAGAGTCGGGGGTCCAAACCGATTGTATGTGCCTCTGAAGAATGATGAGGCTGTATGTCTCCACGAAAATGGACAATCTTTGGAACCTTAAGGGACAATTTTATGGGACCTTGGATGATTGAGGTGAGTTGGAATGGATGGGACAGCAGAGGGTTTCTGATCTAAGGGGTTCCTCTCCCATTGGAAAATCTCCTGAAGTGACTCAGAGATCTCATTGATTCATTTTCAATGGAGATTGAAGATCTTTCTAGTCAGTCTTAGATTTGAGGTGCCGCAGAAAGAGTTCTCCCATGGGTGACTCTGATGGCATCTGCAAACTCTGTGGCTCACAGCACCACAGTAGCCACACAGCCACTCAAGCCACACAGCAATTAACAGAGGCAACTTCATTTAGGTAAAGGTTATTCCAGGATACCTTACACCAGTGTTACCCAGAGTGGAACACACTACTCCCCTCGGAGACGGAAGGATCCAGGAGGCCTGCCAAACCTATACCTTATCCTGGCTACAATATAACAGTTTTTAGTTGCCAGGGGGCTGCTGAGTAATCTGCTTTTTCTACTGAAAAAATGGTGGTAGGGCCAATGAGTTTGAGAACAGTAAGCCTTAAACTTCTATACATAAGATCCGGCAGTAGAAGTTCATATACTTTGAAAAGGCGATCTATTTTTTTTAACTATTGCTTATCTCTGGATATGTTTTAAACACAGTAAACAAAAACACATTTGCTTTCAGTGCTTTAGTAGAAATCTCAGGGAGGTAGACTTTTGGTGCCACCCCGATGTCCTGAGCTGCTGATAGGAGAAGTGAAGCTGTAGATGCCTGTGTTCAAATGGACCCAGGTGGCAGTGAAAGGGAAGGATGATCCTCATTTTAATAACATCTGCTTCAAATAAAAACCAGTTCCACACGCAAAAATCATTTCAGAAGTTCACCAATTTATGAACACAGATGGGATCATGGGAATCTAATGGTCAAGGTAGTGTCAGATATCACCAAGTGTTATTCATTCTGAGATCTCCATAGTGACTTCACCAATACAAAATTCCCCATCTTTGTGTGAGTGCTAAAAAAACAAACAAACCATATGCCAAGGTGGCCTTTTAAAAAGACTTCTCCCAGACCTTTGTTTTCCCATAAAATAGGAAGAGATCCTGTATCCCAAACATGGCAGGTAAGAGTCTGTATCTCCCAATCCATAGCAGTTGTTTGATACTTCTTCTGTACCATCCTTGTTTTCAAGATCCCTCCCTGGGAAATTTTGGAAAGCACCAACATCCTAACATCAACATGAGCAGGCTCTTGGCTCCAATCCAGTTAGAAGCTTCTAGCCAGAAGAGGGAGCACATGTTTCAAAGAAGCTCCCCAAACTCTGTTTTCAAGAACAAGCAAAAGTCTATTTAGCAATGGGAAGCAGGAGAATGCATGGGAACAACAATCGATGGTACTTGGGTTCATAAAGAGTTACAGGCAAAGCACTCAGAATCATGAAATAAGGAAAGCTAAAATAAGAGTAAGAATTAAATCTTATCTCTTTTCTCTTCTGCTGCTTAAGGGAATGTTGGGTTACAAACTAATACTCCCAGCACAGGATGGGACAAGGGACCAGGTATTTGAAATTTACATTGCTCTTTATAGAAGTCTAACCTCCAAGAAAAGAGTCATTGGGTCCAATGATAAAGAAAAAAAACAAGATGCGTTCTTTATATACATGTAAGATTAAGCTTAGTTTTCAAAAGAAAACAAGAATAGACTGAAAAAGAATAGCCCCTCTGGTTTAGTGAGTTATTTCAGAGGGAGGTAATTTTGGTGTGTGTGTGTGTGTGTGTGTGTTTTAACTATTTCAAAATCATAGGCATTTCCCCGTCTGCAAATTGTAACAATCAGACCATAAAAGCAGTGGTCCCAAAGGCTTGAAGGTGAACAAGCAGCCGTCTAGCTCAGAAGAACCAAAGTTCACATGGAAAACGCACACCAGCCTGTGTGAAGACAAAGTGTCAAAGGATAAGATACCAAGCATCAGAGAACTAAAAATCCTATCATTATAAATGAGGAGGAGTAAAATTGGGGACCCAAAGCCCATCAATAGGTGAAGCAGGGAGGAGATGAACCAGTCAAGAAACAGTATAGCAATAATGAAAAAATGCACCTTTCCTCTACTTCTCAAATGTTTCCTTCCCCACACTACCATGATCCCAATTCTACCTTACAAATCCAGCTAGACCAGGGGATGGAAATATGGGGAATTCAGGACAGATGATCCCTTCGGAACTAGTGATGATAGTGGTGATACCGGGAGGATAGAGGGAAAGTGGAGTAGAAAGGGGGAAACCAATTACAAGGATCTACATATAACCTCCACACTGGGGTACAGACAATAGGGACGTGGGTGAAGAGACACACTGGACAGTGGATGCTATGACAAAATAATTATAATTTGTAAATTATTAAGAGTTCATGGGGCAGGGGCGTGGGAGGGAGGGGAAACATGGGGAGCTGACACCAGGGGCCTAAGTGGAAGGAGGATGTTTCAAGAATGATGATGGCAACAAATGTGCAATCAATGTATATATTGATCGTGATAAGAGTTGTGTGAGGGCTGAGCCCCGGTGGCATAGTGGTTGTGCACGGGACTGCAGCCCACTGGGATGGAGGTTCAATTCTCGCTCATAGAAGCAAAGGCTGGGCCTCCTACTCCCAACACCAGGGCAGTGATGCCTTAAAAAAATTTTTTTTTAATAAAAAAAAAAAGAGTTGTGTGAGGCCCCAATAAAATGATTCAGTTTAAACAACAAAAAATCAGTTGTCCCATTGCTTGTCAGAAGTTCAGAGTTACCTTGAAACAAAGAATGGAAAGTCTTTGATTGATGGTGGATGACACCAGAGTTAATGGCAACGTCATTTTGCTCTGTTTCATTTGCAACTTATTTAATATCCAGTAGTTATCTGGTAACTATTCACTTCTTTTCACACTCATTGTGTTCATGTCATCTTTCTCATACTAGATTGTAAGCACACAGAGAGAAGACACTGGGACGCCCTCATTTTGTGTCTTTTATAGTTTCCATACTAGTCATTGGATGGTATCAACAGTCAACCCATTTGGGTGTTAGCTGAAAGGATGGAGGCTCAAGTCTGCCCAGAGATACTTCAGAAAAGCCAGCCAGTGATACTGTGGAAAAGCCAGCCAGTGAAAATCCTGTAGAGCACAGTTATACTGGGCACTGCTAATAAGAATTAAATCAGATGTAGAAACTAGCACTTTTTGCTTATGTCATTGATCATAATATACCAAATGGGATACGCCTGAATGAAAGGGAAGCTAGGAAGTGTAGTCTTCAACTTAGATGGGGTGACTATACAAATCAAGCAAGTCTTTTAATTAGTGTGGAAAATGTGGTGAAGAGATCACTAATTGTCCTAGCTATACCTTTGTTTATGTGTGTGAAGGGAACGTAAATAATCTTGGCATGACATTAAAGCACTTTGGACATGCTAGGGTATACTTATCAGATGAGAAGAGGAAACTAAATTGGGGATTTTAAAGTTTATGTATTTATCTGCCCATCTAATAAATATTGATTGAGTGCCAATAAACTCTGAGATAAGCACTTGGCCAATCATCTGTGATTCAAAAGGAGTGACTGAACCATAAGAATCGGCCGAAAATGTCCATCTTGACATTTCACTGTTAAAACCTCTTGCATTCTCAGTCATCCAAAATGCCTGGTTCTTTGCAATGGAGATTTAGACCTTTCACCAGATGCACTGGAGAGAGTGGTACCATCACATAAGAAGAAATGCATGTGATCAGGCAACACTTCAAGCCATGAAGGAGAAAAATCATGTCTGCACTATTCCCATGACCAATTTCCTTCGACATCAAAATCTCCCTCAGCTCACCAAAAACATGCTCCCTGAAGAAGTATTCCATTTCTTCATTTCCTACTTCATAATTATGTTATTGTTGATAGGTGCTGGAGAGTGAATTTCAATGCAGAGAAATCCTGTGCTACCGAGTAGAATGGATCCATGGTGTTTCTTGGCTCTAGTCTTTATGGAAGCAACCTCAGAATTTAGTTCTGTGCTTTCCCTCCTCCTCTGAGCAGATTAGGCAAGTTTCCAAGATACCATTTCATTACACAAGGTTTCAAGGGATACCAACTATTGCTACAGAATTCCTTCCTTCCTTCCATCCATTTTATCCATCCACTCATCCACTTAACTGCTATTTCATCTATGTACATGTTAATTCATCTATCATTCTCATTGTTTAAAAAATAATTTAAAATTGTTTTTAACTTAAATTTGCAAAACCATTTTTTAAATTGAAAACTGACTTTCAATCCCCAATTTTAAGAGTACATAGATGCCCTTCTCTCTAGTTTCCCCCACCTTCTCTTCCTCTTGTTCCTCTTTCCCTTACAGCTAAGAAATCTAGCTAAAAATTGTATTGCTGAAACGGAAGCTTAAGCAGAACAGAACAAGACAGTTCTAATTTGAGAGAGAGAAACAAGAAAGGATAAACACAGTGGCATAACACATGTGTCTTCTAGGACAACTACAAAGTGAAAGAGAGTTGCCCTCTAGCTACCCAACCTAGATCCACCGTCATAAAGACTATTCTGTTTGCTATCAGTTTAAAATTGCCTTCAAATCTTGTGTCTAATAATAGTATTCTCTCCACTTGAAACCCTATTTAATTTAAATAGCTTATTCCCCTTAGCCTGTCTTCCAAGTACATTCTCTTGTCCTCCATCAATATAATATTTGGAATGTGCCTTCAGAGACAAGCATTGCCATGTCTTTATTAATCATCTGTGGATCATTTTGCTTATTGTTAACTAAGAAGGATTAACTTTTACCCCTTGCTAAGAACACACAAGGTATCTCTTTCTTTCTTTTCCTCTAGAAAAGAAGCCCTTGGCTATTTCAAAACAGATAGTAAACCTGTCTCTCTATTATACTTGTTTAACAATTTCTATGTTAACACTAAGGGACAAATCCTATTCATTAGATCACAAAAATTGAGACAAAAATGGGCAGAACCTAAGATCAAAGAGAAGAAGAGAAAAAGGGAGGATATATATATATATGTGTGTGTGTGCATAATATATATATATATATATTAAAAAAGGCTTGCAGTGAATTTTGAGTCATATCATTAGAGAAGTCCATGATATTTCCCTTACATATTTCAAAGTGCAATTGTTTAAAATCAAATGTGTGTCAGTTACATGGCCTTTCTTCATTCTATGAGCTTAAGTGGAAAACACACACATGGTGTAGATTAACATGTTTTTCCCTCACCCCCTCACTGTAGAAAAGATACACACTTCTAAGTACTTTTCTTTATCCAAGTAAGCAATGAGCAAATTGGAGAACACACCTGTATAATAGAGAAAAGATAGACTTAATGTCTAAGGAATCATCGGATAATTTTGAACTGACTCATTACTAGGGAAAGGTAGAGTGGAAGAAAAGAAGAAAGAGGGAAGAATGAGGAAAGTACAGCTAGAGTTTGGTGTGGCAGTCATGTGCTTATGTTAATTTTATGTTTGTAATAAGGGGGTGGAGTCTAGCCTGTCAATCTGAAGATAGCCATTCAGTAGTCAATGAGGCCTGTGGGCATGGCTTTCTTCTGAGACTTCTGGGAAATCTCATGATATTTTCCTCGTGAAGGTAAGAAGCTATCTTCCCCAGTTGTTGGGAGTTAGTCTCAGAGACGATGAATCACGGACAAGACAAGGTGGCAGAGTCTGAGAAGCTGGAGGAGCTGGCGGAGAGACCACACAGCTTTGCCCTGATGGAGCCAGACCTCTGAAGCTGGGGTGGCCACATGGAGACCTCTGCCAGCGATGGATTGCTTCTGCTGCTGATGGACCCTGAGCTCTGGAAGTGAGGAGCCATGTAGAGACACCTGCCAGAGCCGGGGTTCTGCACCCACTGACCTGTGACTTCGTGAGTTGGAAGGACACTTTATAGACTGATTTCAGGCATATGGGTTAATAATGGACTTGTGACTTTGAATTGGACTGGGCTCAAAGTCCTGTTCCTCTTGTATATAAACCTTTTCCCTATATCTATATGCGTGTCTATGAAATTTGTTCCTCTAGCCTACCCAGACTAACACATTCGACGATGACATTTCCCCATCGAGAACCAACCATACTCAATAGTGAAGAAGCTATGAACATCTCGTATGAAAAGTATGTTCAAACTTCACGTCCTGGTGGCCAATACATGTGCACAACTAGGTCAAGATGCTTGGCAAGAACTGGATGAACTGAGAGAGAAAAGAAAAGTGAAGTCCTGTGAAATGCAAAAGTCAGTTCACAAGAACAATCCTGAGTTTAGGATGCCCTCACTTAGTCACTGCCTCAGATCACAGGGTCAGCATGGTCCCTTCTAGCTAACTTTGTCTCTGAAGGTCATTAGAGATGAGTCACAATAAACATACACAGAGCTATCAGATTAGCAGACAAAACAGTTTCCATGGAAACCATTGGACAAGAGCATTGCCTGCATTCAGCATTAATTTAAAAAAAATTTTTTTCCCTGAGTCTCCTTGGAGTCATTTCTGTGAAACACAAGTGCTTGCAAGCTCTCTAATCTGAGGCATCCTTTGAAAGCCCATCCAATGTGTGTTGAAGCTGAGCCAATTAACGTTAAGAGAATTGGGTGAATTGCAGAGAAGCTGGCAAGACTGTGTTTACCAATTAGTTTTTTTTATGATGCAAATGTTGCACACCATGCAGCAGGAATAAAACTAGCTATGCTGAATATGAAACTGTTAATTGCATTTTCAGAGACACAGCTACAAGGTGAAACTAATCATACAAATGATAACGGACTTTCACCACCTACAGTGCTTTGGTATTGCACTTCCACTAATCTGTATTAAAACAGCCCATAAATCTTTTCAGGAAAAGGAAAACATCGCATTTGGTAGCACCTCCCAAATTTAAAGGGAAGCAAATGCATGTGCATGTGGGAGCAACTTAAAGGGTAGTTTTCACTTAAATCTGAGGAATTATGTGAGTCAAACCCATGGCAAAGGGCAGATGGGTGTTCAGGGAAACGCATTCTTTGAAATGACAGAAATGTGCACTTGTAACAAGCAACAGCACGTCTGACACGTGCGACTCTACAAAATGGTGTGGGGATGTCCTCTAACCTCACAAGGTGGAAAGAAAATCACCGCCGTTGACATCAGCTCCCCAAAGCTGATTCCTATGATTCGGATGTCAGCCATGACTCCACTCTCTGACTATCCTCACCAGTGTTGACTCCAACCATCCTTCTCACTGCAGTGCATACTTCTCAGTTGGTTTTGATGATTCACAGAACTCACAGACATTACCCATCATTATAGGGTTTACTGGGGAGGTTCACCAGTTCCAAAGCTCAGAATATAATTATTCAGCCAAGGCAGTCTCTTCTCAGCCATACCCGCAGGCAACACACTCTCTCTCTCTCTCTCTCTCTCTCTCTCTCTCTCTCTCTCTCTCTCTCTCTCCCCTCCCCCAGTCAGTCATGCAGCCCTTCATCTCTGTCCTGTTCCAACAGTGTTAGAGTTCTGTTAGAGCCCTTCTAGGGATGACAAAGAGCCCTCCCCTCCACCATACAACTTACCCTGAAGACGCCTCAGCTCAGGCTTCTGGTGTCAGCAAACTTAAGTTTCCCCACTTAAGTCTCTGGAGAAATCCCACTCCACAAG